>PVIW01001840.1:0-39737 GCA_004026585.1 Noctilio leporinus
GGGGGACAGAGGGGAGCAAAAAGGGGATGGATGTAATACAACAACAATAAAATTAAAATAAAAAAAAAGAATTTGTAGATGGTGATTTGTCAACACAAATTTCATGCAAGTGTTTGCTTCAATGTTCCTAAGTGATATTGGACAAGACAGCATCTTGCACCTATTCATTAGCAGAAAATATGTATATTTTTAAAGCCAGTATCCAGCTGACTTTGTCATCAGAAAGGAGTAAGGTATTTTGTAGACAAGTATTTCCCAGACTGTGTTTCCCCAAACCCACTACATGTCAGTAGTATCCCCAAATGTGGCAACTAAAAATATCTCCAGACATTTGCCTATTTCCTGGGGGACAAAAGCTCCTCTGAGTCACAAATGACTGCAAGTTCCTAAAGGCAGAAGCTGTCTTTTTCCTGAGTCCATCGTGCAGGTTAGACATGTAATAAGTGAATAGATGTTTGTTAACTAAACTAGACCTTCTGATCAGGAAGTATCAGATTGTCCAGATTCTAAAAATATCAGGTTATAAACAAGAAAGTTAAGCATTATTGAGATTGTTTCACTACCTAAATTAGCAAGTAAATTGATAAATACAGCTGCTGTTTAACCTCCTCTTATCTATACAAACTATAATAATATAGACTGATTTGTGGAAGATTAATGGGCCCTCTCTAGCCCAAACATGATGATAGCATCCAGAGTCTAGAGATTTTTATTTTAAAAATGCATATAATTTTGAGCCCTGGCTGGTGGCACAGTGATTAATGCACTGGCCTGCACACCCAAAGGTTGCTGGCTCGACTCCCAGTCAGGGAATAACCAGGTTGGTTGCAAGCCAGGTCTCCAGCCAGGTCCATAGCTGGAGGCAGGTACAGCAAGGCAACCATACATTGATGTCTCTCTCCCTCTCTGCCTCTCTCTAAAAATAATAAATAAAATTTTTAAAAAATGCATATACTTTTGTAAGCCTCGCTATAGATATACTGATGCTCAAAAAAGGTTTCTACAGCAGCCAACATCTGAGAGAAGTTCATCATACTGTCTATCTAATTTTGATGTTCCTCACATTCAAAATAATAGCAACATGGTGAAATATTGGAAATCTAGAGAACCTTAGGTAAAAAGACACCCCAAACTCTTTATATCTTAGTATCTTTAGGGAATAATAAGATCTCAGTAATTGTAGCTCTCATCGTCATCATCAGCATGGAGGGAATATTATCCTTCGTGACCAAATAGCACATCGAATGTCTTTCAATCTCTTCAGGACCTCCAACCAGCCTGTTCCAGCCACCTCGTCGGCCTGGCCTTGGAACTGTTGGAAAACCAATTCGACTGTTAGCCAATCATTTTCAGGTTCAGATTCCTAAAATAGATGTGTATCACTATGATGTGGATATTAAACCAGAAAAACGACCTCGTAGAGTCAACAGGTAAGGATTAGAAAGAGTAGACTTCTATATAAATGCATATAACTTATTATATGTCATACCGTTCTCTAATTTTGTTGTTGTTTTCTAATGCTTTCAACATGTAGGCTTTGTTTTCCTCCGAGATGATTAAGTTTCTTTGCTGTCTCATACTTGGCTATCCTCCACAGATTCTAGCAGAGTGCTGGATACCTCCTTGCTCAATCAGTAAACACTTTTTGAAGGAAGAAGAAAAGTCACTCTTTCATTTTCCAAGGGTAGGAGGAATTTATAAAAGTAGGTGAAGACTTTAGTGTCAATGGGAAACAGAACTATCTGGAAATTCAAATTTTATGATTAAGTGCTGGTAATGGACATGAGAAAATATGTAAGTGGAAAGACAGATGGGTATCTTGGAGTATTAAAGCAAGTAAGTGGAGAGAGAAGTTCTGTTTAATTCCCGAGTTATCCAAGAGAGGTCTGGATGAGGTGACTGAAGCATTGTGGTCTATATGACAGGAATTTACAAAATGTGAAGACGTAGCCCTGAAGCAGATGTTTGCACAGGGTACTGAGAATACCCCTTTCCTTCTGTTTCCACACTTTGATATTCCAGCAGTCTTTAATAATATCAAGATTCTTGCTTTTCTAAGAATGCTCTTGTTATCGCTAACATTAGTAACATTGCTTTTGTTCACTTGCTACTATCTTTCTTTAGTTAACTATTTTTTAAATTACTTAAATCAATCATCAGTTTAACTCTTACTTTTTCCAAGGACGTTTGAACTGAATTTAGATGACTAAGGCGTGATGATAGTTTCCTTACTGCTCACCATTTTTCAAAGCTAACCTTCATTATCTCCATTACTGTTAAGGGAGGTAGTAGATACAATGGTGCGACACTTCAAGATGCAAATATTTGGTGATCGGCAGCCTGGTTATGATGGCAAAAGGAACATGTATACAGCACACCCACTGCCAATTGGACGGGATAGGGTAAGTGTCAACAGTAAGAAATATTTATTAGACTTGGGTCTCATCTAGTAGTAATTACATGGGACAAAAATGTCTCCTCTTCTAGTAACAATTCGAATATTAGTTGCTTCTCATTAATTGTTGCTTATATACAGTGATGATAGGTTTTTCTGTCCATATTCTTTTGTCCCATAGTTAATCAATGATTGAAGATGAGATGAACATTAGAATTTAGGTTGATTATGTCATCTTTGCACATATTCCAAATTTCTCACATTGTTAAAGTGCTACCTGAATCTGAACATGGAGTTTTTATAAATTGTAGAATATTATATGACATTTATGAAAATGTTCATAATACCACAGTAACTTTTAAACATTTATTTTTAAAATTAGAAAAGCAATGCATAAATATGTAATCATTATAAACTTATTTAGACAATCTAGAAATGCTGTGGGTACCTGCTTCTCCACCTGCCCTCAATCCCATTTCCCATTTCAGAGAAAACTACTCTAATTAGTTTGGTACTTATCCCTTCAGATGTTTTTATGTGCATTAGCAATTCATGTCTTTATTTATGTGCATTTTCATTTGGTTGCATATTGTTCTGATAATTGTTTTTTCATTTAACACTATATCTGGGAGTTTTTACCATTCTGTACATTTAAATCTACTTCATTATTTTTAAAGTTGATTTGAGAGAGGGAAACATTGATTTATTGTTCTACTTATTTATGCATTCATTGATCGCTCCTTGTATGTGCCCTGACTAGAGATTAAACCCATAACTTTGGCATGTTAGGACAATGCTCTAACCAACGGAGCTGCTCTGCTACGACTATTATTATTATTATTTAATAAAAAAAGATTATTGTGGTAAAGTATACATAATATAAAATTTACTATTTTAACAATTTTTAAGCGTAGAATTCTGTGGCATGAAGTATATTCACATTGTTGCACAGTCATGACCACTATTCATCTCTAGAAATTTTTCATCGCCCCAAACTGAAACTCTGCACCCATTCAACAATAACTTCCTGTTTCTTCCTCTCCCAGCCCCTGGAAACCACCAGTCTACTTTCTGTCTCTGTGCATTTGATTATTCTAGGCACTTCATCTAAGTGGAATTATACAACATTTGTCATTTTGTGTCTGGCTTATTTCACTTCGCATAATGATTTTAAGGTTCATAGATTTTGTAACTCTTCCCTTATTTTTAAACTACTGCACAAAACTAATATTTGGTATTAAATCATTTCCCTTTTGATGGACATGTAAGTTGTTTCTAACGTTTCACAGTTACAGATGTGTAAATATCTTTATGCATACACTATACTGAATATTCTGGGAACTTTCTGTCAGCCTTTGTAAAATATACACGTATATGTATTTTTCCTTAGGTTGATATGGAAGTGACCCTTCCTGGTGAGGGTAAAGACCAGACCTTTAAAGTGTCTGTTCAGTGGGTGTCAGTTGTGAGCCTTCAGTTGCTTTTAGAAGCTTTAGCCGGGCACTTGAATGAAGTCCCAGATGACTCAGTACAAGCACTTGATGTTATCACAAGACACCTTCCCTCCATGAGGTTAGTACCTTAGTTTGAATTGTTCACTGTAGGTGTCAGACCCTTTTTTGTTTGATAGTTTACATTGAAACTACTGAAAGGTTTGTACATAAGTCACAGTTTAAACTTGGTTTCCATGGACAAAGTTGAGAGTGAGATGAAAGACTTTGCAAGTTTTTATTGTAAAATGTGCAAACTTTTATTTCTTCAGATACACTCCCGTGGGCCGTTCCTTTTTCTCACCTCCGGAAGGTTACTATCACCCTCTAGGAGGAGGCAGGGAGGTTTGGTTTGGCTTTCATCAGTCTGTGAGACCAGCCATGTGGAATATGATGCTCAATATTGATGGTAGGATGGAATTCTCTTTACCCTTCAGTCTTTTGGCCATTTTCTTGGTTCTGTCCCTTTTTTTGAGGCTAATTAATTATCCTTCCTCTCTCTGTTAGTATCTGCAACTGCTTTCTACCGGGCTCAGCCTATCATTGAGTTCATGTGTGAGGTTTTAGACATTCAAAACATCAATGAACAGACCAAACCTCTAACAGACTCCCAGCGTGTCAAGTTTACCAAAGAAATCAGAGGTAGGTATTTGCATTACCATAGTTTTAGAGGGGCAGTTCAGCATGGTGCTCTGACCATGGCCTTGGAATCAGACTCACCTGGGCTTCCAACCCCATCCCAGCTACTTCTACCACTGGGGCCTTGGGCAAGTTACTTAACCCCTATGAATCTTAGCTTATTCATCTCTAAAGCAAAGAAAATAATATGTATCTAGTAATATTGCTGTGAGAATTAAACCCAATTAGATTTATAAAGCTTCTGGCATAATACCTGGCACATTTCAGGCATTGAGAGTTTTAAAACTTTCCTTTTAGTAAACTAACACAAGTTTGTATATTTTCCTTTTGGAATTTCCTTTCTTCTTTGCTTGTTATTAGCTAGCTTCCCTCACTAGAATATATGTTTCATTAGCTCCCAAACATGATTGATGCTTAGTAATTATATATTGAATAAAGCAATAAATTAAAGTGGTTGCAAATATTACATCATCTGGGTTCTAATATTTTTTGCTTAGCTGAGGCTTTTTGCCTACACATAATGAAATTGTTCCAGTATTCTTGCATCTTATGTCCTATACAATGGCTTGTCTTTCTGAAAACATTCAAATATGTTATTATCACTGTGATTTTCAACAACACTGATGTTTTAACTTTTTTTTTTTCAACTTCAGGTCTTAAAGTTGAGGTGACTCACTGTGGACAGATGAAACGAAAATATCGAGTTTGTAATGTGACTAGACGGCCAGCCAGTCATCAAACGTATGTTAACTGCATCTAAAATGATAGCATTAAATGTTTGCTAACAGGAAGCTACTATAATCATTTGAGGAATGGGTATCTCATAAGGTGATTTTTCCAAATCACTGAGATCTTCCTGTTTAAGCACCAAAACTTTAAAATGTTTTAAAACTTTTTGATAGATATTTGTCAAACTTATTTCCAGCCTTTAATTCATTTCACCTCTTAACCAGAGTATGCTAAGCATAGGTCAACTTTCATATAATGATGCAGAGTCATTGTGATAATCATCATTTATTATACAGTTGTCATTCTCAATGCATGGCCCAAAAGGGCTATTAAGGCCTCTAAGTGACCTGAGGCTGTCATGGGACAATACATATCATGGAACCATTGAAAGTTTCTGTATAAGTCAGTAGTATAACTTGGTTTCAGTTTGCAAAGTTGTGTGGGTTTTTCTGCCTCCTTTTGTAGCTGTCACTCCTTCCAGTTGTCAGTGTGCCTGATACCCCTCCAGCAGCACACTCATTTTCACTTCCCCCATCTCATTTTCTTAATTACCCAGCTTCTAGTACACTGTGAACTATGCCCACTGAGAAAATATATACTGAAGTGCTTTTTTGCTTGTTTGTTTTGCTTTTTTGTTTTTTAGATTTTATTTTATTTTTTTACTATTTTTAGAGAGAGGGGAAGGGAGAGGGGCAGAGAGGGCGAGAGACATCAATGCATGGTTGCCTTTCACCTGCCTCCAGCTACGGACCTGGCTGGAGACCTAGCTTGTAACCTGGTTATGTGCTCTGGCTGGGAATCGAACCAGTGACCTTTGGGTCTGCAGGCCGGCACCTTATCCACTGAGCCATCAGCCAGGGCTAAAGTGCTTTTTAAATTACCATGTAGGTTAAGTTTTATTCTTGTAATCTATATCATTAAACTCATATCTGAGATAAACATAAATATTGTCTCTTTTAAGTAAACAGCCTAAATATGTAAACTTTACATTATTTGGTTACTCAGAAGCCTTTTAAATTAAAAAAATTTTTTTTTCTTTTACTTATATTCTAACCCAACTTTGTTTTAGATCCATGGTTCTCAATATTTAAACTTTAGTGTATATCAAAACCACCTGAAGGCCTTTGGTCTAGATAGTGAAATTTTGGGGTTAGGTGACCTCTGGCTAAATGTGGTATATTAATTCAATCTGATTTGAATAAATTCTTTAGTATGAACTCATGTACACATTACATGAAATTTTTAAGAGTTATAACATGATATACCATGTATTCTTCATATTACATCATTGATCTCATTCTCTAAGGGGAAAATGTTACCAAAATCTTAGGAAATCACTATTTAGAATTTTAGCATTTGTTTCAAGAGGAACTGTCACTTTTTAATTATTTAATTACTTTACAAACCTTGTAAGAATACTTATTCCTACATACCTATATAACTTTTGCATGAAAATTAAAAGCACATACATTTATTTTATTTCATTTTTTCAAGGAAATAAACTTTTAATTTCAAGTTTATATTATCACTTGGACTTTAGAATCTGCTGAAGGCCGCCAGTTTTTAGTATAATATAATCTTACAATATAGACCATGAACCTTCAACAGTAATTAAAATGTCATCATTGTAGCAAGTAATATTTTCCTTCTTCATTTTGCAATATCAAATAATATTTACCTCTAAACAATTTTAAACATGCCTTTATTTTCCGTAAGTGCACTGATTTTAATCCGAAATGTAAACATCCTTGGATTGATAAGGGGCTTAACAGATGATTTTCTTCTCAGACATAGATGCCTAACTGCACTGACATGACCAGTGGTCAGCTTATTTATAACTTGAAGCTCTGAATTCAGACCAAGGGAATTATGTGAGCATTACATAGATGATACTCACTGCGTTGTTACTTTGTGCAGCTGTATCAATTAAGAAAGCAGGATTAAAGTTAATATTGTGCCAAGTATTAGAGGTAATTTGCCCACTGGAAGAGTCAACTAAATGATCTCAAATCATACTCCTCAGTTTATGCTAAATATCCTACCATAGTCTCAATTTCATGTATTTGGTTTTATTGCCTCCCAATCCACATATATTTGTCCTAGTTTAAGGATCTGAAAATGTGGGCCCAATGCTGTATTCATTTTACTGACAAAAAATAAAGAAAAATATTCTTTTAAGCAAATAAAATTTCCATGGATAAGAAGGCAACAAGAGATTGTATCTGTAGGTATTAACTGGCCTCTAGTGAGTCTGTAATTTCTGATTCTGTAGCTTCTTCTTGTTTTAAGTTCTTTTTAAACTTTAATTAAAATTTTTTCTCATTCTAGCTTTAAAAAACATGGAAAATTCCAACGTGATCACTATTTGGATTAAATGCCAAAATGACTTAAGTGAAAATGTACAAATAAAGATTGACCTTTGTTTTTAAGTGACTGATCAAGGTAGAAAATGTTAGTAGACTTTTGTTTGTTTGCTTGTTTAAAAAAACAAAACAGAACTTGACATTTCTAAAAAGACATTGTCTCCTATAGTTTTCCTTTACAGCTAGAAAATGGGCAAGCTATGGAATGTACTGTAGCTCAATATTTTAAGCAAAAGTATAGTCTGCAGCTGAAATATCCCCATCTTCCATGTCTCCAAGTAGGACAAGAACAAAAGCATACATACTTGCCACTCGAGGTAAGCTTAATGTTCTTTTGCCAACCTGCCAGTTTCTTGAATGAGTTAAGAAGGAAAAAAATGTATCCAGATGAGTGCTAGAAATTAGTAATAATCTCTAAAATATTTATGGTTGATAACAATATGACAATTTCATTTTGGGGGGTGGGGAATGGAAGGAAGATGTCAGATATAGTTTGTCAAAGGCTGACAATGTAGAAGCCCATTACACAAACTAATTTCTCTTTGCCTCTTGGTAGGTCTGTAATATAGTGGCAGGACAGCGATGTATAAAGAAACTCACAGACAATCAGACTTCCACGATGATCAAAGCCACAGCAAGATCTGCTCCTGACAGACAGGAAGAAATCAGTAGACTGGTCAGTAAGGCATGGTCTTTAAGATAAGCTAACTTTGAGATGAAAAAAAAAAAAAAACAGTAGAAAACTCCTGATGGGACACAGTTACTCTTCGGTTCTTATATATGCAGGCTTTCCTGTTCTTTAGGTGAAGAGTAACAGCATGGTGGGTGGACCTGATCCATACCTTAAAGAATTTGGTATTGTTGTCCACAATGAAATGACAGAGCTCACAGGCAGGGTACTTCCAGCACCAATGCTACAGTATGGAGGCCGGGTAAGCTTTTTAATTTTATTCAGCAAGCTTCTTCCAATAGCCAGTCAAAAAGACAATAACTAAGGGCTTTTCTACAGTACCAAAGTGAATTTACCCATAGTTATGCTTATGATTGCTCTTTGTCGTTTGGTTAATACCAAATAGAGTTCTGTTTATCCCCTCATCAATATTCAAATGGCCTTAGATTGTAATGTCTTTTCTCTTTTTCTTTTGTTTCTTTTTTTTTGTTTTGTTTTGTTTTTAAAGAATAAAACAGTAGCCACACCCAACCAGGGTGTCTGGGACATGCGAGGAAAGCAGTTTTATGCTGGCATTGAAATTAAAGTTTGGGCAGTTGCTTGTTTTGCGCCTCAGAAACAATGTAGGGAAGATTTACTAAAGTGAGTATCTTCATATTTTCAGCTTAGTAATATCACTTCCAGATATGAAAAATACCATCTTTATGTGAATGTGCTGTGTGCACTGGCACTAAATCCCTGACTTCTATAGTGACACTATCTGGCTATAGGAAAAACACCTTGTATCACAATCAATTGCCAATTTGGGAATTACGTTAAGAATCTGACTCAGCTTCCTTACATTTAGAGCAGAAATGTGTGACTAACAAGGTTGAAGCATGGTTGGCAAATTCTTGGGTTCTTAGCGAAACTTCTTTTGGTGTTAATTGTATCTTTTCAGCTAAGCTAAAAATGGGTTCATTTTTAACCATTCTAATATACTAGCAAGCATGTTTAATATACTTAGCAAGGGGCTAAGGTCACTGGTTCATGTCTCACAGGTGCAGCTACTTATACAAAGGAAGTTAGTGAGTAAAGTGAAAAAATCGAGGCAGGGAAAGGGACCTGGGATGAAAGAAAGGAATCCTACACAAATTTGGCAAATACACACATAAAAGAAACTATTCTGAAAGCTTTGTACATAGAGTGAAGTAACTTCTTCAATCCAAAGTTTAAAATTTCATAATGAATTTTTCTTTTCTGAAGTGATGATTTCTTTTGACATTGTATTGATTCAAATGTGTTACTAGTTTGCATGATCCTAACTGCAATGAATATGTAACAGTATGTGTCCAGGTTCTCAACTGAATACAAGCTTACATAAGTTTACCCCACTCTTCTAATAGCAAGGCTTAATTAATTAAGCACACATTACTTGAAAGTTTGAGTTTACGTTTCTTCAGTTCAGCATTACTAACTTGAATGTTTAAGAAATATATTTAGACAGGAATGTCATTCTAGCTCCTGGGGCCTAACTGAGGCATAATCATTTAAAAACTTAAAATGATAATCCAATAGTTTAATAATACAGATTCTTCTGCATTGCAATGGTACAACGGCCAATCTATTTTTTCTCAACCAGCTAGAGATTTTTGTTGTTGTTGTTGTTGTTGTTTGTGTCTAATTTTGGCTAAGAATTTGCAGAACTGCAAGAAGTATCATAGAGGGAAATAAATGCTAAGTATGTACTTGGAAATGAAAGCACTGTGCTACTGGTTCTGTTTTAATAGGAGTTTTACTGACCAGCTCCGTAAAATCTCTAAGGATGCAGGAATGCCCATCCAGGGTCAGCCATGTTTCTGCAAGTACGCACAAGGTGCAGACAGCGTGGAGCCCATGTTTAAACATCTGAAAATGACATATGTGGGCCTTCAGCTAATAGTGGTGATCTTGCCCGGGAAGACGCCAGTATATGGTATGGACCCCTTTAATGTTGAATGAAGGATGATTTCGGTAGTAGTTGTGACAGACAGGATAAGCTAGATTATGCTGCAGTGACAAACAACTCCAAACTCTCAGGGGCTCCAAGCAACAACAGTTTGCTTTTTGCTCCTGCAGTGTGTCCATTGCAAGTAGACCGAAGCCTCTGCTCCATTATCATCATATCATTTTCACTCTAAAACCTGGGTTGACAGAGCAAGTACTGTTTGGCATGTTGCAGGCTTCATGGCAGAGAGGAAAACAGAGCTCTTGGAGGGTCCTTGACATCTGCAACTTTTTGGCCACAACCCACCGTATTACCCCATCTAACCTGTGTTGGGGGAAATGGGAATGGGGCCAGGAAATGCAGTGGAAATGAGGGCTGGGCATATAGCGAAATTCTGTCATAGCCCCTAAAGCAGGGAGAACTCGAATGTTGGTTCTAAACCCTTAGGAATATCAAAGAGGGAAAGAGAAGTGGAGCCCACGCTTACAGAAAAGGAGCTGTTTCATTTGTGTCTATTAGAAGAAGAATGATACAAAGTTCTTTTGGCTGTTATCTAAGTAGAAATTTTGGAAACTATAGACTAAGCTGTTTGAACTTTGTAAAATGTCTTCAGCCCTCTCAGTATTTGCTTCTTTTGTTACCTACAGTTTATCTCTAATGTTTAGAGAGAAAAAGAAAAAAAAAAAAAAAAAAAAGGCAAAGGAGAAAAAAAATTCAACAGGCTGGTGTGCCTGTAGTGAGAGGGAGGAGGTGGGGAGATTGGTTCCCTTGCCAGTGCAGTCCTGTGGGAAAAGGAACCTCCAGGAACTGAGGGAGTGGTGGCAGGCAGTGCGTAGAATAAAGGTGTGGCCCTGGCTGGGTGGCTCAGTTGGTTAGAACATCATCCTAATTCCCAAAAGTTGTGAGTTAAGTCCCCAGTCAGAGCACATACAAGAAACAACCAATTAATGCTTAAATAAATGGAACAAGTTGATCCCAATCTCTCTCTCTCTCTCTCTCTCTCTCTCTCTATATATATATATATATATATATATATACATACATACATACATACATATATATATGGCCTTCAGGGGGAGGGGGAAGGAAAGGGGTGGGAGGTGGCCTATACAAACTGGAAAAAAAAAAAATTGCCTGTGGGCTTAGCAAATGAAAAACACCACCAAGAAAATCATCTAGTACTGTGTACAGTATATGGTAGGCACTCTGTAAATGTCAGTGTGGATTTTTTCCCATCTACTCTTAGTAATTAAGAAAATATGTAAACATTTAAAGAATCAATTCATTCACTTATTTTTGTAGCGGAGGTGAAACGTGTTGGAGATACCCTCCTAGGCATGGCTACACAATGTGTCCAGGTAAAAAATGTAGTGAAGACCTCACCCCAGACCCTTTCCAATCTTTGCCTGAAGATAAATGCAAAGCTTGGAGGAATTAACAACGTTCTTGTACCTCATCAAAGGTAAGATTCTGAACTCTGTTTTTCCCACTCTAACTTGTGTAATTTATAGTAAAGCACACAAACCCCAAGTATGCATCTCAATGGCTTTTTCTTTATTTTTCAGTTTTCTTTCTTTTTTAAGAAAGATTTTTATTTATTTTTTAGAAAGAGGGAAAGAGAGGGAGAAAGAGAGGGAGAGAAACATCATTGTGTGAGAAATAAATTGATCGATTGCATCTTGCATACCCTCAGCAGGGCACCTGGCCCACAACCCAGATATGTGTTATGCCTTGACTGGGAATCAAACCAGTGACCTTTTGGTTTGTAGGCCAGTGCTCAACCCACTGAGCCACACCAGCCAGGGCCAGTTTTCTTTTTTTCCTATATATAGATTTTTGTTTTTCAATTGCAGTTGACATATAATATTATATTAGTTTCAATTGTACTCCAGTGATTAGACATTATATAACTTACTAAGTGATCACCCTGATAAATCTCCCCATCTGACACCATACACAGTTATTAGAATATTATTGACTATATTCTCTATGTTGTATTTTACATCCCCATGATTATTCTATAACTACCAATTTGTAATTAATTCCTTCACCTTTTTCACCAATACCCCCAACTGTTCTTCCATCTGGCAACTGTTAAAATGTTGTCTGTATTATGAGTCTGTTTCTGTTTTGCTTGTTCATATATTTTGTTGGGTATTTTTTTTAGAGTCAATTGTTAATAGATATGTATTTATTGCCATTTTATTGTTCATATTTTTATCTTTTTCTTCTTAAAGAAGACCTCTAACACTTCATGTAATACTAATTGGGTGGGAATGAACTTCTTTCAGTTTTTCCTTGTCTGGGAAGCTCTTTATACATCCTTGGATTCTAAATGATAGCTTTGTTGGGTAGAGTAACCTTGATTGTGGGTCCTTACTTTTTATCACCTTAAATATAACTTGCTAATCCTTTCTGGCCTGCAAAGTTTATGTTGAAAAATCAGCTGATAGTCTTATGGGAGCTCCCTTGTAGGTAACACTGCTTTTCTCTTGCTGCTTTTAAGATTCTCTCTTTGTTTTTAACCATTTGCATTTTAATTATGATGTGTCTTGGTGTGGGCCTCTTTGGGTTCATCTTGTTAGGAACTCCGCCTTTCCTGGGCTTATATATCTATCTCCTTTACCAGATAAGGGAAATGTTCTGTCATATTTTCAATTAGATTTTCAATTTCTTACTCTCTCTCTTCTCCTTCCAGCACCCCCATGATATGAATGTTGGTATGCTTAAAGTAGTTCCAGAGGCTTCTTAAACTATCCTCTTTTTTTTTTTTTTTTTGTGATTCTCTTTTCTTTTTGATGTTCTGATTGGGTACTTTTTGCTTCCTTATCTTTAAAATTGCTGATTTGATTCTTGTCTTTGTACTCAACTATTAATTCCCTGTAAATTAATCTTCCTGTCAGTTAGTGTATCTTTCATTTCTGGCATGTTTTGTTTGTTTGTTTATTTGTTTTATGGTTTCCATGTCCTTTTTTATGCTGTTGAAGTTCTCACTAAGTTCCCTCAGCATCCTTATAACCAGTGTTCTAAACTCTGCATCTGATAGATTGCTTGTCTCCATTTTGTTAGTTCTTCTACTGGAATTTTATTCTGTTCTTTCATATTTCTTTGTCTCCTAATTCTGGCAGCCTCCTTGTGTTTAATTTCAAGGTAGAGCTACTACATCTCCATGTCTTGGTAGAGTGGCCTAATATAGTAGGTGTCATGTAGGGACCAGTGGCACAGTGTCCCTATTCATCCAAACTGGGCACTCCAAGTGTATCCCCTCCATGTGGGCTGTGTACACTGCCCTGTTGTAGTTGAGCTTTGATTGCTGTTGGAACATCAATAGGGTGGATTTAGCCCTAAACCCATGAGCTGCAAGGACTGGCTTAGGTCACCATAGAGAATAAGCTGCGCAGGTGCCCACCCCACAGAGTAAGACTTACTTTGGTGGGCCCCTGGTGCCTGCTGAGTCTGCCCCTTGAATGTGTCCCTTGTGGTCTGAAGCTGTCCACTGGGTGGGTACACTGGCCCTAGGGCCTCCAAGCAAATGAAGTGCAAGGTCAGTTGCCACCTGTGTTCTGCCCAGGGCCACCTGGCATGAACTGCAAAGTGATCTGCAGGTGGCTGCTACTGTGCTGGGCTTCAAAGTCCCCAGGAGAGGCCACGCTTGAAACTAAGGCCAGTTGTCACTAGTGTCGGGCCTGGGCCTCTTAGCAAAAAGTACAGGTATGCTAAGGCCAGATGCTGCTTGTTTGGGAGGTTTTAGGAAGGTTTGAAGCATAAGCCAAGACAGGCCATTTGTATGGAAAAGGCCATGGAAACAGCTTGGGTGGACCTGCCAGTTTGGTAGGGCAAGGTCTCAGGGAATCACCAGGGAGGGGCAAACAATGTGAGCCAGGCTGATGGAGTCTCAAATGTGGGGCTGGCCTGCCAGGTCAGTGGTGGAAGGGCTCAGGAAAGAAACAATGGTCTCTGCCTGTACTTCTGTCTGGAAGAATGGTGACCCACCAGGTCTTACTCTGATGCCAGACAATTCAATTTCTCCCCTTATGGTTCCTTTTGAACTGCTGCCCAAGTGATGGAACTCAAAGGAAATAAGTTCAAGTAATCTCATGCTTGGGCCCCTTAAGGGGAATTGCCTGGGACTCCATAAACCCTCAGCCTTTCTTAGCCACAATCCCTGCTGGTTTTTATTGCCAGAAAGTATGGGGACTTATCTTCCTGGCACTGGAACCCTGGGCTTGGGGGTCTGGACCTCTCACTCCCCAGTGGGGGACATCTACAGCCAAGATATCCCTCCTGGTTGTTATTCACTACATGTGGGGGTGGGACCAGCCCTTTTCATATCTCTGCCCCTCCTACCAGTCTTGATGTAGAACTTCCTTTCAACTGGATTATAGGTGGTTCTGAATGATGGTTGTTCTCCAGTTTAATTGTAATTTTGATGTGGTTGTGGAAGGATGAGAGTACCGTGTTTGCCTACTCCACTATCTTGACCAGAAGCCTCAATTGCTTTTTCTTATCTACATGTTCACTCATGAAACTACCACCCAAGTTAAAATAGAGAACATTTCTAGCACCCCATCAGGCTTTTGTATGGCTCTCTCCCAGTAGATAACCCCCCCAAGCTAACCACTGTGCTGACTTTTATCACCATAGATTAGTTTTGCCTGTTTTTGAACTTAATATAATAGAACCATACAGTGTATTCCATTTTGTGTTTATCTTCTTTTGCTTAATATTACATCTCCAAGATTCATTTATATGGTTGCATTAAGTAGTATTTTATTCTTTTTTCATTGTATATTATTTTGTTACATAAAGGTACCACAAAATTTTAATCTACCACTGAAGGCCCTTCTTGTACATTCCCATTATATAATTCTTTCATATTTTTGGTAGACTTAAGTACTCCTTCTCTTGTTTCTATGTCCAAAAGTAAAATTGCTGAGTTATAGAGAATACATATATTTCGCATTGGTAGATGCTGTTAAATAGTTTTCCAAAGTGGTTGTATCAATTTGCGTTCCCACTGAGAGTCCTAATTGCTTCTGCTCACCAAGTGTTCCCCAACATTTGGTAGTATCACTTCTTTTACTGTTAGCCATTTTGGTTAGGGGCAATAGTAGCTCATTATAGTTTTAATTTGCATTTCCCTAATGACAATCAAATGCTTACTGGCTATTTGGAGATACTCTTTTGTTCAGTCCTTCGCCCATTTCTTAGATGGTGTTTTCGGTTTTCTTTTTTAAAAATAACTCTAAAATGGTTTTATGCTTAAGTGATTTGAAAAGTTAAATTTAGGGTTGTGGTATTACTTACTCATTGCCATACCTAAGAAGTAGGTAGAATTGAGTGCCTTCCTCTTGGACAGTCATACCACAATTCTCATGTTTTGTCCTTGAATGAAACTTCAAGGTGATTAAATCCTTCCTGTAACATTGGAGGATGAGGTATATAGGCCATAGGGGAAGTTAACCTAAAATCTGAAATCATTTCATTTTACCCCAGACATTGAGACAACGTAGCAGAGTAGCTTAGAGTATGTCCTCTGATGTCAGACTTCTCGTTGGATTCCAGCTTACCTCTTCCTGTGCCATCTTGGGCAAGTTCATGTAACATGCTTAGCACAGTGACTGGTACATAGTATCTGTAAGCTGTTATTATGTTGTGCGTATATATGTTAAGAATATACATTTGTTGCTATCTTGTCTTATGCCAGGACCTTGCTGTTGTATGATATATGATGATATATAGAGGGAAATACAGCCTGGCCGGGTAGCTCAGTTGGTTAGAGTGTCGTCTGAATATACCAAGGTTGTGGTTGGCTCACCGGTCAAGGCACATACAAGAAGCAACCAATGAATGCATAAATAAGTGGAACAACAAATCAATATTTCTCTTTCCTCCTTTCCTTTCTCTATTGTTCTAAAATCAATTTTAAAATTAAAAAAAAAAAAAGAAGAAGAAGAAGAAGAACTACAACGTAGCCTCCGCCCTCACAGAGGAACCTATTTTCTAGTACCTATTACAGAGATTTTCTGATTTGGAATGCCTCCTAGGTTATACTTTAAGAATCAATACTCAGTCCCAAATCCTATTTTTAAGAATTTACCAGAGAAACATGCATGATATTTTTCTCCCTGATTCCCTAGATGGAAAAATCAGGGCCAAATAAATAAATTCATCCCTTTAACAAATATTTGTTGAGTATCAGCTGTGAGCTAGATAGTTCTAGGTGCAAGGGATCCATACAGCAATGACCTGTGGAGCTTACATTCATGTGTGTGTATGTACAATAAATAAAATAAATAAGTAAAATATGCAGGGGTAAGTGATAAATACTATGAATAACAATAAAATAAGGAAGGAGATAGACTTGATTCTTTTTCCTCAGTCTCCCATCCTAAAAATAATTGGGGTGTTTATCCCAGTTCTGTATACATTCTGCAGTTCTATGTCCATTGTAAGAAATCCTAGGATCCTACCCTGCTTGCTATGGTTCAGTTGGTTGGAGAATCATCCCATAAACCAAAAGGTCACGGGTCCAATTCCCCATCAGGGCGCATACCTAGGTTGCAGGTTCATTCTCCTGTTGGGGCATACACAGAGAAACCAGTCTGTTTCTCTCTCTCTCTCTCTCCCTTTCCTTCTTTCTAAAATCAAGAAGTATGTCCTTGGGTGAGGATTAAAGAAAGAAGAAAAGAAAGTAGCCCCAGGATTGCAAGAAAGCCTGTTCAGAGAAAATTTTCCCTTTACACATAGAGATTCCATTAAATTTGAATTAGGTCCTCTTTTTTTAATTCTTCCCTTCCTGTTGTTCCAGAAGAACCATGTAGATTTTTACAGTTAATCCGATTCACCGCACTGGATGACACAGAAAGGCAGTGGGCCCCAGAGTCCTCTCCCAATGGGCACAAGTCTTTATTCTCTTACAAGATTATATCTGTGATTGTATCTAGTAGGCTTGCTAATCCCAAACATTTTCATCTGTATATCTGAGTGGTAATGTCTTTATAAATCTGAGCAGGCCATCAGTGTTCCAGCAGCCTGTCATCTTCCTGGGAGCGGATGTCACGCACCCCCCCGCAGGGGACGGGAAGAAGCCTTCCATTGCTGCTGTCGTTGGCAGTATGGATGGCCACCCCAGCCGGTACTGTGCAACCGTCCGGGTGCAGACTTCCCGCCAGGAGATCTCTCAGGAGCTCCTCTATAGTCAGGAAGTAATCCAGGACCTGACTAACATGGTTCGAGAGCTGCTGATCCAGTTCTACAAATCCACACGCTTCAAACCCACGCGGATCATCTACTACCGTGGAGGGGTGTCTGAGGGACAAATGAAACAGGTACTCTCATTGTCCCATAGTTGCCTTTGGGGGCTTCTAGGTATCTGTCAGAACCTCCTTTCATCTGCCACTCTGGGTAAATCAGATCTGAAAGATATACGAGGGGAGTTCTCCATTAAATGTCATTCCATTTGTAACTCCTAGGTAGCGTGGCCAGAACTAATAGCAATTCGAAAGGCATGTATTAGCTTGGAAGAAGATTACCGGCCAGGAATAACCTACATTGTGGTTCAGAAAAGACATCACACACGACTCTTCTGTGCAGATAAAACAGAAAGGGTAAGAAAACATAGGAATAAGCTTCATTATTTGATACAAGCAAATGTGTTTTTGAGTGGGCACGTGTATAATTTTCTAAAAGCAGAAGAGCCCAATAATAGCTTAATAAATTTACTACCCACAGTTAGTATTAGATGATTAAGTCTGAATGATACAGGTTTCAAGAATGAATAGCTCTCTTTTTTCTAATGTTTTTGGAAGGGAGGTTAGAAACATGCCACCGCCACTAGGGTGATACAAGTCACCTTCATAGGGCAGGTTTATCTATTTGGGCTTAATTGCCATTTGCTACTTTTTGCTGCCAGCACCAGGGTACCAAGAATTTATCTCCTAAATGATTTTACGTCAATGCAGGGGATTCTTAGGCTACAAACTTTGAACATTTATGATGTCACGCTTACTAACCATGGGCAGGTTACTTAATTCCTCTAAGCCATGATGTTCTCAACTGTAAAATGCATTAAGAACAATACCTATGCCACCGGGTTGTTATAAGGATTAAATTAATACATAAATGTTCATTTGCTGTACAGTGCCCCACACTTGATAAGAGGCATTTTGTGTAATATAGCTATTTATAATCTTGTATTTATGTGTAAACTAGATAAGCATGTGATAGTGGATGACTTTGCTTTTGTGATATTTTTATGGCATTACTTCATCTTTTCCAGGTCCTCTCCTACCCACCCCCAGGGAGTCCTGTTCCCTCTGTTGTCTTATCATGTAATCTTGTGGGTCACTCCCACTGTTTTCTAGGATGCCTTTAGTTTTTGCCTCTAATCCAAGGCTGAGCTGCTTTTGTTTTCTAAATCGTTAAATCATAGAGAGCGAAGGTGTTCTCCTTGAGGCTCCAGGCCCACCAGTCAGCTCAGATGCAAAGTATTGCCTTCTAAATTGCCCAAATCCTCCCTCAGGAGACTCTGAACTCTTGCACATGCATCCTGCCACCTCTCCCCTTACCTGCACTGTCACCTCTCCATCCCTTTGTCAACTTGCTATTCATGTAGCTCTTGGACCCTTTCCGAAACCCCAAGCTAGCTCTCACAGTTTTGCTTTTACTGTAGTGTCACTCTTCACCTTTCAAGGTTGACAGTCCTGGTCCTTGGGCTACTTGGCACCCCTGACACATATCAATGTCTTCAGTTCTCCGAACATGCCAGAGAACTAGCCAGTCTCCAAGTCTGAACCAGTCCACTGGCCCATTTCCTTTGCTTTTACTCTCAGGCTGGCAGAGGAATTGCTGGAGGAAAAAAGTCAGTTGTTTAATGAAGATCCATATGACAAATTCATAACAGCAAATCTCAGCCAGGCCTTTGAGACGGCATTGTTTTTCATTTATTTTATTCCCCATTGCATCTGTTCCAACTTCATAGTCTTCTTAACTCTCCAGCTCTATCCATGATGCCTTCATTGCCAACAATTTACATTGCCAATAATAGAATAATCCTGTTTTCCTCAGGAAAACAAAAAACAAACGGAAAAAAAAAAAAAAAAAAAAACAACCCTAGAAAGACATGGATTTTCTTGGCATCCCTTCCTCTACTTTCAAATTTAGTTAAATTTTTATGTTTCTTACCTCTTTTCTCCTGTCTCAGAGGCTAATCTTTCCACCTACGCTTTTCCCCTTATTTATACTTTTGTTCCAACCCTTCCTACCTTCTCTAGGGTCTCACTTCATTTATCACCCTTTATTTTCCAAAATTTCAACATTTCCCATTAGTTGGCCTCCTTCTCACTCTCTGAAGTTTCTCAACTCTTCCTGAGTCACCCACTAAACTTCTGCTTCTCCGTCCCTCCACCTGCCACCTCAGCTTTCCTTCCTTCCTTTCATGACCAAACTTTAGGAAGAAAATGGCTACACTTTGTCCCTGTACCTTCTCACACCCTGCTTTGGCTCTCTGTAGCCTGACTTCGATTTCAATGACTTTACTAAAGTGGCTCTCTCAATGACTTGCTCATTTTGAATTCAGCGGTGTCTTTTCAGGTTCCCACTGACCTCTTTGCAGCACTGACAATGTTTGCCTTCTTTGGCCTTAGTAATGTGACTGTCCAGGTTCACCACCCACCTCTATAATTAAGCTTTCTTTGATTCTCCTCCTCTGTCCATTAAACATGGATGCTTCCCACCATTGCATACTTCTTTTCAGCTTCAGCTCTCCGTAGTCTCACCCACTCCTCTAGATTCACTTATTTGCTCAGGGTTTCCTAGATCTGTATTTCCAGCCCCAAACTTTTCTATACAGCTCCCAACTTGTACTTCCAAATATCTACCAGACAGCTTTCTTTAGAGGCTCCATAGGCATTGTATCAGTCAAGATAGGCTAGGCCATGCACAAAATGCTCAAGTCACAGTGGCTTACGAAGATTTATTTCTTGCTCACATTACACATTCATTGTGACTGCCTGTAGCAGCTGTGACCCCGCTGTCCTCCCTTTAGAACGTAGGCTGACAGAGAAACATCTATCTGGAACATCGCCAGTCATTGTAACAGAAGGGGGGGAAAAAAAAGATACAGGATAAGCCATATGCTGACTCTTAAAGCTTCTGCCCAGAAGTAACACATTTCAGGCCACATTTTATCTGCCAAAGCAAGTTACATGGCCACTCCTGAGTTTATTGGGTGGGGAAGTATAATCCTCCCCTAGGGAGGGGCATGGGAATATTTGGCACTCTGGATACAATCTGCCACAGGCATTTCAAGCAAAACACGTCTAAACCTTTTACTTACTGTGTTATCCTCATCCAAAATCTGTTCCTCCCCGAGTCTTCTTTTTCTTCTATTACTTGGCATTACTGCATATTAAATCAGCCAAGCTAGAAACTTCAGAATTGTCTTTAAATTCTTCTCCTCCTTTCCTGTCTCCCCAAATCCAGATGGTCAAAGAGTTTTCTGTTCTGCCCTGAAATCTCTCGTCTCAATGCCTCCTCTTGTGCGTTCCCTCTACCCTCGGCAGAACTCTTCTGTGCTGCATGAGACTCCTAGGGGTCTCTCTGTCTCCGTTCCACTGCCTGCTCTCAAAGCTAGCTTTTTAAGATCCAGACCTTATCCTGCCACGCCACTGGTCAAAAATCTCCACGTATGCCCGTTGCCTACCACATGCTCTCCTGTGCTGTTCAGTGTTGTCCCAAGAAGCCAAAACATAATGTTTTACTTTCCTCTTTCACCATGCCCTCATACCCTGTCCACTTCCCATGTACTTGGTACATTTTTGTCCCTGGAATGACCACATCCATCCCACCCCCTTTTGATTTCCAATCTTTGAAAAACTAAGCTATAATATAGATAAAGTAAAATTTGCCCTTTTCAGTATACTGTTGTGCAAGTTTCGACCCATGCATGTAGTTGTATAACCATCACCTCAGTAAAGATATAGAACAAGCACACACACAAATTCTTCATGCCCTTTTAAAGTCAGGCCTTTCCCTTATCTACAGTACCTGGCGACCACTGATATATATTCTCTCCCTAGAGTTTTGGTTTTTTCCAGAATGTCATGCAAATGGATTCCCATAGCTTTTGAGTCTGGTTACTTTTACTCAGCATAATACACGTGAGATTCATCCAAGTTTTCGTGTGCATGAGTAGTGTGTTTCTTTCTGCTGCTGAGTAGTAGGTATTTCATAATGCGAATGAACCACCGTTTATTTATCCATTCCTGCCTTGAGGGGATAGTTGGAGAGTTTCCTGTTTTTATCCCACCCCCTCCCCCACTTTCAACTGCTGCTTATAAGACATGACTCAACTATTTCCTCCCACCAGCTTTCCCCAGCGCTTTCCATAACTCCCTTATCACACTCCTTTGCAGTTCATTATACATGGTTTCCATGAAAGGCAGGAAGGTATGTTCGTTAGTTCTCTCTGTGCTTCTGTCTCTCTTCCTCAGCAGCTGCTGCAGAGCCTTGCTCACGCAATAATTGTTAAGTTGAACCTGCCTGGATCCCCTTTTTCCCAGGCATCATCTCTTTAAGCTCTCATTTATAGAGCCAAGAGATTTTTCTGAAAAGAGATTCTATGGTCCAGTAAGGTAGGGAAATGCTATGTAATCCATCTCCCTCTTAAAAATTAGACTTTCCTAAATAAAGGTTCTGAGAAGTCATATAATGGAAAAGCCTTTTAAAGTTTGGTTTAATTCAGTATTTCACAAATTTGACCATAAAATACCCAAATACATCCTGCAGGACTAATATTCCTAGGGAACACATTTTGGGAAACAGTGCTACAGCTATTTTAACTCAGTTACTTGTCCTCTTGTTCAGCTAGGAACTCTAGTTCACATCTGAATTTGATGGAATGAGACGTTCTTATACTCATAGATGTTATTACATGCATTCGTGTATGATCCTCAGCTGAAGGTAACAACAGGTAGAATGGAACCAAATAAACTCCCATGAAATTTGTGCCTAGATGCTAAGTAAAATTCCTCATATGGAACCCTGCTGTACAGCAGAAAAGGATGAAAATGGACCAAACAGCAAGTTTTAGTTTCTTTTTTTTTTTTTCATAAAGATTGTATTAATTATTTTTAGAGAGAAGGACAGGGAGGGAGAAAGGAGAGAAACATCAGTGTATGGTTGCCTTTTACCTGCCCTCACCTGGGGACCTGGCTGGAGACCTGGATTGCAACCTAGGTATGTGCCCTGACTGGGAATCGAACCAGCAACCTTTGGGTTCGCAGGCCAGCGGCAACCCACTGAGCCACACCAGCCAGGGTACGAGTTTTAATTTCTTTAGTTGTCAATGCATTTTCAAAGTTCTCCCTCTGCTTTTTTAGAGGTTTGATTTTAGAGTTTTGACTACAGAAGCACTTCAGAACTTTTTTAAGTATAAGAGATCATCACTTTGTTCAATGCATGTAGTTGCAAGGTGAGACCTAGATCTGAAACTCTGGTTTTCTAATCCCCATTTCAGTGCCTTCTTGCTGGTAATGCATGTGCCAGTGTCTTTTTTTATTGGTCCCTTGAAAATATTAGTTTTGTTGAACCAGTCCAAAGATTTCTTCATTTTAACTTTTACTGCAAGTTGTAGATTTTTAAAAATTCCAAGTAAGGAATGAAAGTGATTTTTCTCCAGAAGCTTACCCATCTTAAATGTCTTTTTCTTGTTCTTTCTGTGAACATATGAATGTGTCCTCTGTAGACAGAGAACAGAAATTTGGAATAATTCTTTGTGTGGATCCCCCTAGAGAAACCATATAGTATATTTGGTTGAGAAAATATTTAAGGATGAAATGGTTAGGCTAAGGGAATGCTATAGAAAGTTAACTGTCTTTAATTAAACCGGTTTCCAGGAGCAGCTTACTAACCTGTTACCAGTTAACATAAATGAGAAATGGACTGAGCTCAATCTGACACACTGGTGACTAATTACACTTCTTCTTTTTTTTTTTTTTTTTCCGGTAGGTGGGTAAAAGTGGCAATGTACCAGCAGGCACTACTGTGGATAGCACCATCACACATCCATCTGAGTTTGACTTTTACCTCTGTAGTCATGCGGGAATTCAGGTAATTTGGAAACTGGTCCAGATCTTTGAGTTGATAGGGCAATGTTTGCAAATTCAGCAACTAGCTTGAATAGACTTGTTATTATACTCAGTGATGATGTGCATAACTTAGTTAATGCTTGTATGCTAGAACTGTTATCTTTTGGTCTAGATATCTGCTGGTAAGTGTGCTAGGCAGGGATACTTCTGAGTTTAGGGAGTAGGTTTCAGTTCTTTTCTCAGGTAGTTAACCCATATTAGAAATATATTAATCAGAAAACTCTGTCTCCAGGGAACTAGCCGTCCTTCACATTACCAGGTCCTGTGGGATGACAACTGCTTCACCGCAGATGAGCTCCAGCTGCTGACTTACCAGCTATGTCACACCTATGTGCGGTGTACACGCTCCGTCTCTATTCCCGCACCTGCATATTATGCCCGGCTTGTAGCATTCAGAGCAAGGTATCATCTGGTGGATAAAGATCATGACAGGCAAGTTTCTCAGACACAAGAAAATTTCTTTCTATGTTAGCAGGATGTTAAAAAAAAAAAAAATGAGCTGCTACAGAAAACTTTTTGGAGGAGTTACTCTTCCTTTTAAGGTTTAATTTCCAAGCATGTGCCTTGGAGAGCTCATAAGGTGACTTTGGAGCTGAGAAGTGCTCAGGCCTGTTTATACTTACTTGTATGGTGTATCTAAAGTCTGCCCAAGGAGAGGAGTCTAATTTGGAGTTGCCTGTGGTTTTCCCATAGAGCCAAATGCAAATTAGTTCTGCTCAGGTTCTGAGCAGCCTCGGAAGGTGACCAGCATAGTACCCTGACTCCAATCAGAAGAGTCACAGGCCTGTGGATTCCACTTCATACAAGGGAAATCTCGACCTGTTTGCTTTGCTTTCAGTGCAGTCTGGAAGAATGCACTAGAGTGAACCTGGGTGTGTGTGGGAGAAGAGCTGTGCCAAACCATTTTCACCCTCCAATAGGGATCTCAAGAGAATCAAACTGAGCTATGCTATTAGATAGCTAAACAAGCTCTCTGCAGAAATTTTCTTTTCCAAATGACCATCTGTGAAGTATAGCAGTTTATGGGCTCTTCCCCAAGTTTGAATTCAGCTGCTAAATAGTAGACATTCCACTGCAAATCTATTTCTGTACGGGTTGAAAATATGCTATTATGGAAAATGCCCAGCTGTGACTTTGTACCTTCCATTCTGTAATACACATTCATTCATTCAACACATTTATTGTGCTCAGCACTGTCCTAAGTACTAAAAATACTAAGCTGAGGAAGACATGGTTTCTGGGATTTTGCTTCAGTGTGGGAGGTAACGCAGGTAAAACACAACAGACAATGAACTCAAAGCAGTATAGGTGAGCGTGCAAAAGGACATCAGAGGAAAGGCTGTTTGAGATTTCATAGCTGGATGGGTAGGATTTGGCTCTACAAAGAAAAGAAAAGAAAAGGATTTTTTCAGGCAGAGCGAGCAATGGACACAAACAAGAGAAAGCAAGTGATATGATGGACAGTAGCAAGTTTTCTTTAGCTGGAACATATGAAAAGGGACAAGCAGACATGAAGCTAGAAAAGTATGTTAGAGCAAGATTGTCTTTGTTAAATGTAAAAAGCTATTCCTGGAATAAAACAGAGATTACTTAACAGTTAGTTAGTTGGGTATGAGTGAGTGAGAGAAGTCAGAAGAGAGATGGTGATTAACAGTTTACCAAGCCCTTTAGAGGACATGGTACCCTTAAGAAGTTTGTTCAGAAGGTGTTATTGTTATCCTAGTTCAGAGGAGTTGTTAATTCTCCAAGGTCATACAGCTAGTGAGGGGAAGACAAGAAGAAACTGGTGCCATGGTAACATTTGCTGAATGTCTACTATGTTCCAGCAGTATGCAAGATACATAAATCCATTCGTTCATTCAATAATGCTTATTGAGGCTACACTATGTGGCAAGCAATAGAGATTGTTGTGGTAAATAAGATGGACAAAGTTGCTGCTTTACTAGAGTTTTTGTCTCAGTGGGGAAATAAATAATTACCCAATCAATAATTTAATTTTAACTGTGTTTCTTTCAAGTGAAAGAAAAGTAGAGTGTTCTGTGCAAGCATGTTTCAGGTGGCTCTGGTCCGAACTTTGAAGTCAGGGAGGATTTCTTTGGGGGAAATGACATTTGACTGAAGCATTAACCAGACATAATGGCCAATGGAAATCCTTAGGTAGGCACCGTTAAGGTGTTGGGTCTTTGCAGACATTATCTGATCATTACCACAAATAAGTTGTATTGCATTTTTTTGGTTAAACAACTGATACGCAGAGAGACATTACAAATATGTAAGGAATCACAGCTTGAGCCTAAAATCTTGAATCTAGTATTCAGAATTTTTTTTTTTTTTTTTGCTATTTGAAACATGTGAAGTTTGACACAGTCTTTTGTTACATCTGGTTTTGGTGTTTGTTTGTTTGTTTGTTTGCTTTTCTTCTCTTTACAGTGCAGAAGGCAGTCATGTGTCAGGGCAGAGCAATGGCCGAGATCCTCAGGCCTTGGCGAAAGCTGTGCAGATCCACCATGATACCCAACACACAATGTATTTTGCCTGAGAGACTCGGAAGAACTCAACCAATTTGGCACCCCACGCAGCCTCAAGACGTTTCAAATGCCTACTGCCTCTAGAGAGAGCCAAGCTGACTTCAGTTTGTCTTCTACCAGCAGCTCGGAATAGTTGCACTGCATAAATACTTTGCAGCACTGTCTGATGCGTCAACGAAATTGAGCCATTTTTAAAATGTAATAGATATTCATAGATTGTCTTTTCTGATGCACTGGACTGAATTTTTACCTCAACATGCAAAGGCTAATCAGCCTGAACTTTCTAAAGGCCTTTGCAAGAAAGGTTTCTATGGAATATTTTACTAGCTGTGGTGTTCATTGCATCCCTCTAGTCTGAGAAGCGAAGATTATTCCTTTTGTCTGTATTCATCGAGTGGGATGCATCAGCGGAAGAGGGAAACCAAACAATCTACTTCAGTTTAGTGTAACTATTTAATTGTGTGGGTCCATGGACTTTTAATGGAGATTTCTGACTTCGCCACTGTAAATGCCTTTAACGAGCATTAATTTTTTGCAAGTTTTACAGAGTTTTATTAGTTTTACTACTTTAGCTTATTGATCTCTACAGTCCTGTGCTGGCGCAAGTACAGGCTGCCAGACGATTGCACTATATTTGGCTCCAGATTCAAACAGGCAGTTCTCCTATTTGGTTGACTCCTGTGAGCGTGAAACGCAAACAGATGTAACACACGTCACAGTGACGAATAACACTGCCATCGTAAGATGTACTCATGTTTTCCCCCCTCTGAAAAAAGATTAGCTTTTAGTATTTTTCAAAAAGTTTTCAAAAGTGCCCATTTTATGCTGCTGTGTGGTTTGTCAGATCTAAATGATTTTTAAACTTTTCTCATAGAAAGTTAACTTTGGCAATAAACATTTTTTAAGGTCCCTTCACTCCGTTTCCCTGACCCCCAACAATAAGTTTTCTAGATGAAATTTTGGTATGATTTTATCAGCTATTTCTTACAAATCATAATCTGGCAATTCCTGAAATCAGTCAGAAAAGATATATATTTCCATGCCTTTTTAAAGAGTTATTTTTTATCTGTTTTATAGTCATAGTTGGTGTCCTGTCACTTTGTTTTAAAATAAGCTAGAACCAGGATGCTTCCTTACTGGATAGGCTTTGCCAGTCCTTAAGGTACATTAAATGATGCTGCAACTTGCGAAAATGTACCAGCATTTAAAACTTTTTCCTGGGAATCAAGGTTACTTACACAGTAACTTACTTGCAGTGCAAATGTGCTTCTCTTTCAACCTGAAATGTACTTGGTGAGGTTTCCTTCCTCTTAAGTAAAGTAAAACTGCTAAAAAAGGTTGATTTTCTTTTTCCTTAATATATTCTGGATTCTGTTCATCAGGAGATAGGATTCATTTCTTGTCCAAACAAAGGGAGTTGATATAAAGCAAGCATCAGTTACAATGTAGGGGAAAACTATTTTATATTTAGTGTAGATAATACTTTGTGAGTGGACAACAGTTACATAGAGTCTTGCTGGTTCCAACCAGTGTTGCCCAGCACGGATTTCACTGACTTGTAATCCTCTCTCCTGGAACCTCAGGAGTGAGAGCTGGAAAAGGAGTTAAAAGGCCAATAGCCACACTCCACATGGATGAGGAAAGTGCTGGGAGAAGAGATGGATACAACGTGGTAAACCGAATTTGCCACCTCTGTCTGGAAACACTGGATCTGATGATGGTGAAGGGTGTTTGCTTGAACTCATTAGCCGGTCCAAATCTTTTAAACTAGCCTTCTCAAAATCCCAGCAATATAAAGCCCTGTTTTTCTTCAGTCTTTTAAACAAGCTTGTAAATATATTAAAGTTTACATTTCTATATGCTGTTGATCATCAGCACCACCAGGGTCGCTGAGAGTTTTAGTATGATATATATGGAGTTCTGTAGCTCATTAAGATGGGTGCAGACATCCTTATTCTCTGCATATAGTGAGATGAATGAAAGCAAGCTCTGTGATTGAGGCACAAGATAGTGAAGAGATGGCAGATGTTAATTTCTTAAGATTTTCCTTTTTTTCAAATACCTCACTTGGATACTACAAAATCAGGACATGTTGGTGAGGGGCTGGCTACTGCTTTTATTCACACCTGTTCAGGGAGAGCACAGAAAATACCCTTCAGCATGGCCAACCTGGACCCAAGAGGAGGGAAAACAAGCTTTTTTAGGAGAACTCACTGCAGCCCAGGATGTGAAGGACTCTGGCTGGCTGGCTGGCTGGCCGGCCAACCCGCACCACAGCTGCACATGAGTGCCTCGGGCTTGCTTGTTAATAACGCACAGAAGAAGCATCACTTCTCACCATCTCCAGGCAAGAATGGAGCAGGGAGCGAGGCAGAGTGCCTGGAAACCCTGGTTCACTTGCTTGCAGTTGGGCTATATGCTCAACCTTGAACTCTACAGTTTGTACGACCTCAGTCACTCCTACTCCTAGCACATTGGGGCAAATGAGTGTGGTGGTGGAGGAAAAGCCGGGAGGCCTATTTTTATAGGAAAACAGTACCTTTAAGGGTGCAACACTGTCATTTTGGACAAAAGGAAAGACATATGGAATAACTTGGATTATTGGGGTAAAGCTTGCTGAGGGGTGAATCTTCAAGAAGTAATCACTGCGGAATCAGAGTGGCAGCAGTACCATTGTCAGCAAGTCTGAATGCATAGTTTTAATTGGGCTTGACAATTTGAATTTGTAACCCTCTGGACTGACTGAATTGTTATGCATGTGTCAATCAATGGGAGGTGTGCATTCTCCTCTAGAAGTAGGTTTAGGATGCTTGGTTTCTTAAAATACAGTCTGTTTAGGCACTATCACGTAGTGTGAAAGATTTCAGTGTAGCAATGCTAAAGAGTAACAATTTAGGGACAAGGTGCAGGGACTTTAGGAGAGTGGTGGAGATCCAAATGCTGAACGGGTTATGTTTTGTTGTTAGCTGTTCAACCCGGAGCAATTTACAAAAAGAACTAGCTGACTTAACACAGCTAGTTGAGGCAAGCAGAACGTAATTCATTCTTACTGTAAATTCTATTTGCTGCTTCCAAAGGTGATGATTTACAAGCAGACATATTCTACATAGTCTGTATTTTAGGATCTGGTGCCCAGCCTATTTTCAGAGCTTAGCTACCTGGCCTAACTACCTACCCTTCTGGTAGGAAATGGTAATTCACTGTTTAACAAGGCTCACCCTCTCCACCCTGCCCTAGTGACCCTTTGTGAATGTGCTGTAAGATTTTCTTGCTCAATAGCAAGGTGGTAACTCTGCTTTCATTTTAAGAAAGTGGAGGCTGAGGGCATTGTACCAATACAACTTCAACTCCAAGGATTTTTCCTTGTAAAATTAAAGGGAAGATCTTGTTATTGATTAATCATTTTCTTATCCCTTGCTATTGACATATTCATGCTCTTTCTATGTCTAGTGGCTGAAAATGTTTGCATTTGTTCATTTGACTAATGGTGTAATTTTTGTTTCTATATTGTTAGACCTGTAATGTTTTAAAATGTATTTTATTAAATTTGGACTGGATGTATATCTCTGGCAATAGAGATACTTTCTAAACTAAAGGGATGGTGGCATCCCCATGTTGAGATAAGATGATGGTTGTTTAAATTTTGTATTTTTTTTTTTTTTTTGGCCTGCAGGGATATTTTGTGTTCATGTGTCCAAAAAAAGAATAAATTGGCATTCACGTGCCAAAGGTTGTTTTTCTTGTCAATTTTCTAATAAATATGGAGTATACTGTTATGGCAATACACATGGTTGCTTTTTAAAAACCATTACCTCAATTTAAGAAAGAATAACAGTGGGAAAACTTTGCATTTTTAACTCTTGAGCTTCCTTCTTTTTAGACATTATATTTGGGAATTTTAGAAGAGCTTCTGGCAAACATTTCACATAGAAAACCTTTTACAAGATTCATCAGGGTTCTGGGTACAGCTTTTAATGGGAAGGTCTATTTAAGGGATGTTTTGAGAAGAATCTGCAGTCTCCAGAGGGCAGTATGGCCACATACTTTATAAGACTGCCATTAGAGGAGGAGTTGCCCAAATTCACCCACACTGAGGCTATCCAATCTCATGTCTTTAAAAAAAAGAAAAGGAAAATTCTCACCAGCAAAGCCCTTTTGTTAAGTTATGGCAGGGATAATAAGAGATTTGCCTGCTATGGCCTTTATCATCGGGAATTTGTAGATAACCAGGGGAGCAAATCCAGCGTACACTAAATTTACTACACCTAACTGTTTATTCCATCAGCACTATATCCCCTTTTCATATTTATCCATTATCAAACACTTATGAACCCCGTATATGCCAAGTTCTGCCTAGGTGCTAGGAACACAGATGAGTAAAAACAATTCTTTAAAGAATTCATTCTATTATGGCATGGGTTGGGGAGGAATCAGCAACACTAACATCTTCTGAATGCTTAGTATGTGCCAGTCCCTTTAGATTGACCTCTTTAATCATAATGACAGTCTTTAGAGGTTGACAACTTCAAAGAAGTTAAATCACACACAGTTACAGAATGGCAAAAGTAGAACTTCAACCAATCCTGGCTGGTGCGGTGGCTCAATGGATTGAGCGCTGGCCTGCAAACCAAAAGGTTGCTGATTTGATTCCCAGTCAGGACACATGCCTGGGTTGCAGGCCAGTTGGGGGTGTGCAAGAGGCAACCAACTGATGTATCTCTCACACATTGATGTTTCTCTCCCCCCTTCTTCCTCCCTTCCACTCTCTCTAAAAGTAAATAAATAAAATTTTAAAAAATCAAAGGCAAAAGAAACCTCCAGAACAGTAAGGAATAAATTTCTGTGGTCTGCATGCTCCTCAGTCTCCATTACATGGTATAGCAGCACAGAGGACTACAACACTGTAAAAAAAAAAGAAAACACCTTGAATCCAGACCTGTTTACTTTCATTACACCTGCAACTGAGCACAAATTGCAGGAACTTAAAAAGAGAAACAATAACTTCTATCATGGGGAATCAAAGACTTTACAGTGATGATGAATTTTAGGATAGATCATGAAGCACGAGCAGGAGTTGCTTGAAGGATGAAGGGTAGTAGGCACACTGTTATCTGGCAGTAGATTATGGTAGCTACAATTTATGTCAACCCAGATGCTTTCCCTTATTCCTCTTTTGGGTGATAGAGTTTCTTTCTTATGTTATGTTTCTTATGTTTCAGATGAGTCCATATGGCCTTCCTCCTACTTCATTTCCCCACCATTTGTGTTATGTTCATGTCCATCCTTGAATCAGTCACTGGGGATGTGTTATACCAGTCAAAATGGCTCATGTGCTCTCTGCTGGTGTGTGTGAGGGGTTGACCAGCAAGTATGGAAGTCAAACCGATCAGCACCATTACAAGGCATGTGCTTCCTCCTTTTATCGCCATCTCTTGACTTCGATTTCTTCGATGTTGACTTCATTCTCCAGGAGCTAATGGCAAATCTTTAAGGAGAAGATGGACAAAATCAGAGAGGAAAACTGACAACTGTATCGCAAATTGTTTGTACACGTTTAACAAACATTTCTGGAGCCCTATTTTGTGCTAGGAAATGTAAAGATGAAACACAAGTTCTGGCCATTGAAAGATTTACTTGTAAACTTAAGGGCTACACATGTAACAAGGCAGCTTTTGAGTGTATACAGAGAGTGTATACACTGGCCCTGACTAGTTGGGCACTGTCCCACAGATTGAAAGGTGGCAGGTTTGATTCCCAGTTGCAGTGCGAACAAGTCACAACCTATCGGTGTTTCTCTCTTGCATCAATACTTCTCTTCTTCTTTCTCCCTTCCTTCCCCTCACTAAAAGTTAATTAATTAATTAAGTTTAATGAAGAATGTATACATGGAAACATGGGACGACTTAGGTTCCTAACCCAGCTTAGGTGATCAAAGAAGGCTATTTAGAGGAAGTAATGACTCATAAAGAATAAACAAGCATTTTATAAATGAACAAGGTGAAAGAAGGTATTCCAGGTTTTTTCATCATGGCCAAAGGCACAGAAAGAAAAAAACAAACAAAACAAAACATGACTTGTTTGAATGAATTCAAGTAATTTCAGTTATCTGAGACTTAAAGGGATAAGAAAGGCAGGAAAGGTACTAAGACTGGACTACAGAGGCAAGCACCTATTCCTAACAAGACAGGGCTTGAATGGCATTCTAAGAAGCTTGGAGTCTATCCTGCTGGTACAGAGGAGTAGCAGAGTCTGATCTGTGTTAGTTATGTTGACACTAGTGTGATAGGTAGCTTGAAGCTGAAGATCTGCTGAAGGGAACTGAGAGTTTTATTGCAATAGCCCAAGCAAAAGATGATAAAGCTTGAATTTGAGTAGTGATAGTGCAGATGGAGAGAAGAAACAAACGAGATATTCAGAAAGTAGAAAAAGTGGATATGGAGAATGAGAGGAATGAGGTAGACTCATTAGGAGGCTTCTTGGGTTTCTGACTGGGGTAGCTGGGTAGATAATAGTGCCACTGAGCCAATGAACACAGAAGAAGCAGCAGATTCATGATTTGTGGAAAGGAGGAAGGTGACAAATGGTTTGACAGTGGTGTATGTGGACTCTAGAGAGATTGGAAGCCCTCAGTATATAGCTAGTGATTAAAACCATTCCAACATGTAGTCAATTAGCTATTGTGAATAGTGTTGCTATGAACATGAATGTACAAGTATCTCTTTGAGACCCTGCTTTTAATTTTTTTGGCTATAAAAGGAGTGGAATTGCTGGATCATATGGTAACTCTGTGTTTAATTTTTTGAGGAACCACTATACTATTTTCCATAGTAGCTGCACCATTTACATTCCCACCAACAGTGCACAAGGGTTCCAATTTCTCAATATCCTCAATGGCACACTTGTTGATTTCTGTTTTTTTGATAATAGCCATCCTAATGGGTATGAAGTAGTATCTCACTGTGATTTTTGGCTTGCATTTTCCTAATGATTAATAGGAATGTTTAATAATGATTAATAATAATGATTAATGATTAATAATAATGTTAACCATATTTTCATGTGCTTATTTGCCATTTGTACATCTTCTTTGGAGAAATATCTATTCTAGTCCTTTGCCCATTTTTAAATGGTTCCTTTAATTTTTTTTTTTTTTTTTTTGGTTTTTTAAAAAAGATTTTATTTCATTATTTTTCAGAAAGAGGGGAAGGGAGACAGGCAGAGAGGGAGAGAGACATCAATGTATGGTTGCATTTCACCTGCCTCCAGCCACAGACCTGACTGAAGACCTGGTTTGCAACCTGGTTATGCGCCCTGGCTGGGGAATTGAACCTGCGACCTTTGGGTTCACAGGCCGGCGCCTTAACCAGGTTCCTTTAAATTTTAAAGGACAATTTTGATAGTTAACGTAATTTGATGTGTTTTTTTTTTTTTTTTTTTTTTTTCTTTCTTTCAACTGTGAAGATGTTATTCTATTGTCTTTTAGCTCCCATTGTTCTGTTGGGAATTCAGCTATCAATTCCTTTGAGGAAGTGATGATTAATTTTATGTGTCAACTTGACTGAATAGATAACTGATAAAATACTATTTCTAGATGTGTCTTAAAGGTGTTCTTGGAAGAGATTAGCATTTGAATCAGTGGACTGAGTAAAGAGATCTATCCTCATCAATATGGGCAGGCATCATCCAATCCATGGAAGGTCCAGATAGAACAAAAAGGCAATGGTAGGGCAAATTTTCAATCTTAAGCTGGGATATCCTTCACATCAGAACTACTGATTCTCATGGGTTTAGACTCCAGGACTTAATATTAGCAGTCTCCGGGTTCTTAGGACTTTGGACTCAAACTGGCTAGCTCTCTTGCTTACAGATGGCATATTGTACAACATTTTGGCTTCCATAAGTGCATGAGCCCAATCCTATAATAAATCTCTTCTTAGCTCTCCCTCTCTGTATATCCCATTGGTTGTTTCTCTGGTAAACCCTTTACTAACATAGAACCCTTTACTAACTCTTTTTCTTCTGACTGATTTTAGAATCTCTTTGTTTTCAACACTTTATTGTAACAGGCCTAGGTATCTTTGTATTTATCCTGCTTAGGACTGAAACCAGAAAAGGCAGTGTCTGTGCTGCCTGTCACTACCAGAATCAATAAGTAGAGACAAAGGTTGGATCTTTTTTTTTTTTTTTTTTTTAAGATTTTATTCATTATTTTTAGAGAGAAGGACAGGGAGGGAGGAAGAAAGGGAGAGAAGCATCAATGTATGGTTGCCTTTCACCTGTTTCCAGCCAAGGACCTTGATGGAGACCTGGCTTGTAACCTGGTTATGTGCCCTGGCTGAGAATCAAACCAGCGACCTTTGGGTTTGCAGGCTGGTGCCAATCCACTGAGCCACACCAACCTGGGAAGGCTGGATCATTTTTTTAAAAATATTTTATTTATTTATTTTTAGAGACGGGAAGGGAGGGAGAAAAAGAGAGAAGAACATCAACGTGTGAAAGACATATTGACTGGCTGCTTCTCGTACACCCCCAACTGGGAACCTGGTTCACAGCCCAGGCATGTGCCCTGACCGGGAATTGAACCAGTGACCTTCTGGTTTGCTGGCCAGTGCTCAAACTGCTGAGCCACACCAGCCAGGGCAGTTTGGATCTTTATAGGCACTTTATTCAGATGCTGATGATTTGAGAATACAGAGGGTTATGTGCCCTAAAAACTATCTTAACATCTTACCTCAAGCCAATCCTTTTTTCTTTTTTAAGATTTTACTCTTTTTATTTTTTTATTATTACTTTTTTTTTTAAAGAGGGAAGGGCAGGGAGGAAGGAAAAAAGGGAGTGAACCATCAATGTATGGTTGCCTTTCACCTGCCTCGAGCTGGGAACCTAGATAGAGACCTGGCTTGCAACCTGGATACAAGCCCTGACTGGGAATTGAACCAGAGACCCTTGGGTTCGCAGGCCAGTGCCAATTCACTGAGTCACACCAGCCAGGGCTAGGCTAAACCAATCTTTTTTTATTTTTTAATTACTATTTAAAATTTTTTTAATTTATTATTTCCAGAGAGAGAGAAAGGGAGAGAGGCAGAGAGGGAGAGAAACATCAATGTATGGTTGCCTTTCACCTGCCTCTAGCTACGTACCTGACTGGAGACCTGGCTTGCAACCTGATTGTATGCTCTGGCTGGGAATCAAACCAGCAACCTTTGGGTTCTCAGGCCAGCACCTTATCCACTGTGCCACCAGCCAGGTAAACCAATCTTTTTATAAGAAGAAGAAAAGGGTACGTAAAGGGTTTGGGAAAAGGTTAAAGAGATAAGAGTTGCAGTCCAGCTGAGATTTTCTTAGTATTCCTGTTATCTACTGATCAACAATTCTTTATCTGCGTCATAGATATTCCCTTCCTGGAACATAGTGGCTCAAATACTATTGCTTGAAGACCCTGGGCACAAAGGTTGAATTGCTTGTTAACCCCTTGAGTCCTGTAGGTCATATATTCCAGTTCTTAGAAGAACAGCTTTTCTCATGCATTAATCACTTAAGCCTATCAACTATAATTAGGACTTTATCTTATTCATTTTTGTAAAACCAGCACACAACGTCTGAGAAAGTAGATGCTCTTTATTGTATATTAAACAAATGAAACCCATAGTCTCCTAGAGATATTTAAGGAAGCAATGTTTGAATTCCCCTCCACTCTGCGCTTTGTTCTTCTGGTGACCCTGTTCTAAATTAGAGTCTCTCGGATCTTTTTCCTTGACCCTGTTATTGGCCCCTGAACTTAGTTGGCATTTGGACATACTTTTCTCATGTTTAATCCTGCTTTCCTCAACTGCCTTTACTTAGCTGCCCTCAGTGTCTCATGTAAAATTAATCCTCAGCCCCTGGCTAGTGGCACAGCGGATAAGGCACCAGCCTGCAAATCCAAAGGTCATTGGTTTGATTCCCCAGCCAGGGCATAAAACCAGGTTGCAATCCAGGTCACTAGCCAGGTCTGTAGCTGAAGGCAGGAAAAAGGCAACCATATATTGATATCTCTCTCCCTCTGTGCCTCTCTCCCTTCCCCTCTCTCTCTAAAAATAATAAATAAAATCTTTAAAAAAAAGAAGATCAATCCCCTACCCCTAACCTAGTGTTCATGGGTTGGGGGCTAATTCAGGCATTAGAAATAATGAAAAAGAGTTTTAAAATTCTTGTTAAAAAATACCAAATAAGAGGAGTAAATGGTATGGAAAAATATATAATAAAGTTTAAATTAAAAGGAAAAAAGATACCAAACACAATGGCAATTTATATTACATATTACTTTTCAATGTACACACATTTTATATAGTTATAACTTTAACATTTTCTGTTATTTCATTAACTACTACCTTCAGTCTTCTAAAAGATTGAAGTCATGGCCATTTTGTTATCATAATACTTCACTTGGCAAGCAGTTAATGAATACCTACTGCCTGCCTGACATTGTATTAGGCACCAGGGTTACAAAGGTAAATTAGGGTTTTTCTTTTTTCGTTTGCTTGTTTTGATTTGGTTTGTGTTTGGATTCCCGTTTTATTCCAATGATCAGTATTTTTCCCTTTACCTGTTGACTTAAGTGTCCTCATATGTTCTGATATTTCTTTATTTTTTTTTAAATTGACTTTAGAAAGAGAGAGGAAAGGGGTGGGGGAGAGAAACATCAGTTGGTTCTTCCACTTATATACTCATTCATTGGTTGATTCTTATATCTGCTCTGTCAGGAGGTCAAACCCTCAACCTTGGCCGATACCAGATGACTCTAACCAGCTCAGCTACCTGGCCAGTGTAGTATGTTCTGATATTTGCTAAGGCAAAAAAAAAAAAAAAAAATCTGTTTTTTCTTTATACTTTGGAGACCTTTACCTGTTTCGAGAGAGGAGAAGCGGGGAGCGGAAAGCTACATGGACCATGGAGAACGGCTAAGTGTTGCCACGTGCACCACGGGAAATGCAAGCAGGGACACATCAGATGGAATGTCAGGAAACTGTCACAAAGCCAGGAAACCTTGAGCTGAGTTTTGAAATATGAGTAGGTTTCACCAGTCAGATGAAGATGTTGAGGTTTTAGGGGGTTAATAAATCATGCCCTCTTGGGGCTTGCAGCCAAGATGTAGGCATAGGTAGACATGCTTCACATCCTTGCACAGCCATTAAGAATTACAACTACCTCAAAACAAAACAACCAGAACTGCCAGAAAATTTAACAATATAGAAGCCTGACAACAGAAGGAAGTGTTCATCCAGACAGGTAGAAGGGGCAGAACCAGGGAACTGGAGCAGAGAGGACAGGTAAAGGGGGCATTGGTGAGTAGCCATCGTAAGGGTCCCAGCCTGAGGCTAGACCGTGCAGGTTACAATTCTAGTGCCAGAAATAAATAAATAAATAAATAAAAGTCTCATTGCTTCTAGCTATGAAAACCATGGGGTTGGGGTGGCTGAAGAAACTGCTTATCTCTCAGGAGAGTTATTTAGAAGGCCCCCATGGTCTTAGGACATGTGCAAACCCACCCACTGTGGGAATCATCACCAGGGTAACAGCTAGAGCAGGGCCAGTCTCAAAGGGAAGCTGGAAATGGGCAAGTGCTGAGTAAGCAGCATTGTTCCCTCTCTGAGCCTGTCCCCACATACAGCCCCACAAAGCAGTGAACCCAGTCACCCAGCACTGATGAATACATATGGCTCCACCCCTTACAACATAACAGATGCAGCAGCTCCACCTAATATACAGAGGCAAACACAGGAGGTTGTCAAGTTGAGACAGGAAAGTATGTCCCAAATGAAAAACAGATCAAAACTCCAAAAAAAGAATTAAGTGAAAAGGAGATAGCCAACCTGTCAAATGGAGTTCAAAACACTGGTAATAAGGATGCCCAGAGAAATTATTGAGTATGGCCACAAAATAAAGGAGAAGGTGAAGGTTATACAGGGAAGAAACAATGATGGGAGTGATGGAAAGGGAGATAGGATTCAAATTAACCATTTGGAGCATAAAGAAGAAAGAAACATCAACCAGAACTAAATGAAGAAATATGCATTAAAAACAAACAAACAAGGAGAGTTTAAGAAGACTCTGGGACATCTCCGAAAGTGCCAAAATCTGAATCTTAGGGGTGCCAGGGGAAGAAGAAGAGCAAGAAATTGGAAACTTATTTGAAAAAATAATGGAGGAAAACTTCCCTAATTTGGCGAACGAAATAGTCATACAGTCTAAGAAACACAGAGAGTCCCAAACAAGTTAGACCCAAGTCATATCATAATTAAAATGCCAAAAGATAAAGATAAAGAGAAAATCTTAAAAGCAGCAAGAGAAAAGAAGAATTATCTACAAAGGAGTTTCCATAAGGCTATCAGTTGATTTCTCAAAAGAAACTTTGCAGGCAAGAAGGCATTAGCTAGAAATATTCAAAGTGATGAAAAGCAAGGACCTACAACCAAGATTACTCAATCCAGCAAAGCTATCATTCAGAATGGAAGGGCAGATAAAGTGCTTCCCTGACAAGGTAAAGCTAAAGGAGTTCATCATCACCAAGCCCATATTATACAAAATGTTAAAGGGACTTATTTAAGAAAAAGAAGATCAAAACTATGAACATTAAAATAACAACAAACACAACTATCAACAACTGAATCTAAAAAATAAAAACAAAATCAAACTAAGCAAACAACCAGAACAGGAACAAAATTATAGGTATGGAGATCATTTGGAGGGTTATCTGCAGTGGGAGGAGGGGAGTAAAAGAGGAAATGGTACAGGGATTAAGAAGCATAATTGGTAGGAACAAAATAGATGGAGGGATATTAAGAATAGTATAGAGGGGCGCACAGATGGAGGAGCAGGCATGTACACTTTGGAGGATTTTGAAATTATCTAAAAATATAGGTAGTTCTCACTGCCAGCCTTGATCTGCATTGGTCAGGTGGTTCAGTCAGTTGGAGCTCCTCCCGCATCCCCCACCCCCAAATGAAAGGTAATAATTTCATGCACAGATCCAGGAAGTAAACAAAGTGCACCTCTACACCGCAAAAGGTCACACCACTAAGACAGTAAGTCAAAGCAGATCAATCTAAGAAGCAGAAACAAACAAGAGCCACCTAAAATGGGGGGACAAAGAAATAAACCCTCAGCAAATGGAAAGGAGGAATCCCCGGGAAGAGTGCAAAATGAAATAGAGGCAAGCACCCTATCAAACAGGGAATTCAAAATAATGATGATAGAGAAACTTAATGAGCCCATTGAGCTCAAAGAAAACTGCAAACAACTCCAGGTAAGCTACAAGGAACTTTCTGAGAACTATGCAAGCATTATAAAGGACATAAAAACCATCAGTGAGAACCAGGAGGAAATGAAGAATGCAATCAAAAGCAGGTGAGAGAAAACAGAGGATTGGATTATCAAGCTGGAGGTCAATGTAGAAAAAAATTCCCAGTCAATGCAACAAAATGAAAAAAGACTAAAAATGAATGAAGAGGTTTTAAGAGAGCTGCAGGACAACATGAAATGTAATAACATCCGTATCACAGGGATACCAGAAGGAGAAGAGGAGGAGCAAAGGCTAGAAAACCTGTTTGAAACAGTAATGACATAAAACTTCCCTAATTTGAGGAGAAAAAAAGGCATGCAAGTTCAGGAAGCACAAAGGGTCCCAAGGAAGATGAACCCAAACAGGCCCACTCCAAGACACATCATAATGAAAATGGCAAATTTCAAAGACAAGGAGAGAATCCTAAAAGCAGCAAGAGAGAAACAGCTAATAACATACAAGGGGGCTCCTATAAGGTTATCAGC
>PVIW01001840.1:39837-239248 GCA_004026585.1 Noctilio leporinus
AAAAAAAAAAAAAAAAAAAAAAAAAAAAAAAAAAAAAAAAAAAAAAAAAAAAAAAAAAAAAAAAAAAAAAAAAAAAAAAAAAAAAAAAAAAAAAAAAAGCTCATAATGAGCCATAGACCTAAATGTACAAGCAAAAGCTATAAAACTTCTAGAAGAAAACATGGAAGAAAATCTTAGTGACCTTGTGTTTGGCAAAGATTTAAAAAATACAACACAAAAGGCATTAACAATAAAAGAAAATCTTAATAAATAAGATTTCATGAAAATCAGTTTTTTGGCTCTTCAAAAGATACTACTATGAAAAATGAAGAGGCAAGCCATACCTGAAAGTAAATATTTGCAAAACGTAGATCTAATAAAGGACTAATATCTAGAGTATCTGAAGAACTCTTACAATTTAATAAGACATTCCTGAATTTTAAAATGGTTAAACAGTTGAACAGTTTGCCTAAGAAAATAAACAAATGACAAATAAGCTCTTGAAAAGATGCTGAACAGCCCTGACTGGTGTGGCTCAGATGGTATCTTGTAAACTGAAAGGTTTCCAGTTAGATTCCCACACTTGGATTTTGGTTCCTGGTTCCCCCCATCCCCCAATTCTCTAAAAATTAGTAAACTGAATATTTTTTAAAAAGAAAAGATGCTAAACATAATATGTCATTTGGGAAATATAAGTTGAAACCACAATGAGACACCATCATACTCCCACTAGAAGACTAAAATTCTGGGCATACCAAGTGTTTGGGAAGATGTAAAGTAACTGTAATTTTCAGAGGCTTCTGTGAGAATGTAAACTTACGCAGTCACTTCAAAAAACAGTTTGGCTGCTTCTTTAAAAGTTCTTTAAATTCTTTAAAAGTCATGCGATTACCATAAGACCCAGTCATTCCATCTCTAGATGTTTATACAAGCAAATGTCCAAATGTTCATAGCAGTTTTATTGGTAATGTTCTCAGACTGAAAACAGCCCAGATGCACATCATTGTAAATGAATAAACAAATGGCTACACATTCATGTAATGGAATGCTATTCAGCAGTAAAAAGCAATGAACTATTGATAAACACAACATGGGTGAATCTCAAAATAATGACGCAACAAAAAATAAATTTATTTCGGTCATATAAAATACTAGAAAATGAAATCAAACCAAGGATGACAGAAAGCAGATCAGTGGTTGTAGTGAGTGACGGCAAAGGGACAAGAGGCAGGACTACAAAGAGCCGGGAGGAAACTTTTGAGGTTGATGGATATGTTCATTACCTTGATTGTGGTGATGGGTTCACACGTGCATGCTCACGCGAAGACGCTTCAGGTGACACACTTTCAATATGTGAACTTTACTGGGTATCAATGAAACCTTTATTGAGTTCGGGGGGAGTGGTAAGTAGGGAAAAGCATGATTGCAAGCTTTCTGTGGGGCTCGGAGTGTGAAATTAGGGTCGAAGGGAGGAGCCACGTCGCGCATGCTCAGTCCTTCCTCCGGAGGTGGCTGCTGCGGGCGGTCTGTGGACCTAAGAGGACGTTTTATTGAGGGGGTGGCTCGCGAAGCGTGTTCCTCCCAGAGCCTCACGGAACTCAGGGGCCGCTCATCCTGAGGGTACAAGGGAAGCACTGAAGGACTCCGTAATGAAGCAAGTAAGTTGAACCAATGTCCACTTGGAAACAATATTTTGAAGCTGTGGGGAGAATGGGCTCGCGAGGGAGGGAACGATCCGTCTCGAGGTTGCGGTCATTTATTTTTCTTGCCTGTCTCCCCATTCAGTCGTGAAGTCTGGAGGGAAAAGACTATTTTGTACTTATCGCCGAAGTCCCCCTTCCCTGCAAGCACCCTTGCCTCAAGGCTGGTTTGTGGTAAGCATTTTAAAAAATATTTTATTTCATTATTTTTAGAAAGAGGGGAAGGGAGAGAGGCATCAATGTATGGTTGCTTTTCACCTGCCTCCAGCCACAGACCTGGCTGGAGATCTGGTTTGCAACCTGGTTATGTGCCCTGGCTGGGTAATCGAGTCTGCAACTTTTGGGTTCGCAGGCCAGCTCCTTAACCACAGTGCTACCAGCCAGGGCTATTTATTATTTTTAGAGGGGAAGGGAGAGACACAGAGAGGGAGAGAGACATCCATGCATGGTTGCCTTTCACCTGCCTCCAATCACAGACCTGGCTGGAGACCTGGTTTGCAACCTGATCATGTGCCCTGGCTGGGAACCGAACCAGCAACCTTTGGGTTCACAGGCTGGTGCCTTATCCACTGTGCCACCAGCCAGGGCGGTAAGTACATTTTTGTTGGAGGGGTTGCGTGATCTCAGGTCGCTTCTAAGTCAGACGAGAATTCAAATCGAGAGCTTTTCAACTCCACACCTTGAGGACTTTATTTGAAAGCATAGTGAAAATCTTAAAAAAAAAAAAAAAAATTCATTTTCAGATTCCTTAGCCTCATGGATGCAGTGACTGGCAGCCTTAAAAGGCCCGCGATAAATAATGAGGGATTTCTGAGGATGTATAGTATATGGATAGATTTGTGTGTTTGCAGAATTTGCACGATCTTGGTTCAACAGATACTATGCACCTGCCCTTTTCCAGGCACTGTGTTTGGTGCTGGATGTATCCTGAGGAGGGTGGGCATTTCCCCTGCCCTCACATAAAACAGGCAAAAGAATCAGTAACAAAAACGTTTGCTAAATATTCTGTTGGAAGCTTGCTAAGACCTCCTTTTTCCTGAACATTTGTGAAGTGTTCTTATGTAAGTTGTTTCTTTTCTTTTCTTTTCCTTTTTCTTTTTGTTTTTCTTTTTTTGTCTCTCAGTGTGCTGAGCACTTAGTCCCTTTCTGGGAACTAAAGCCCTTTCTTTCTGAGAAAGATTTTTGTATTATATCTTTGATAATTTCTTTTCCATTTTTTCCCTCTTCTTTCTTGAGTTGGATCTTCTGTTGTTCAGGTATGGGACCTAATAAATAGCTCCTTTAATTTTCTTCTATTTTTCACCTGGTTTCCTTTCTTTCTTTCTTTCTTTCTTTCTTTCTTTCTTTCTTTTTCTTTTTTGTTCTGCTTTCTGGGATATTTTTCTCAACTGTATCATGTATGAGTTTAACATTTTTGTTATTTTAATATTTTCCTTTAGTTAAAAATTTTGCTCATGTTATAATCTCTCATTTAACGGATGCAGTATCTTCTTTGATTTTTCTGAGACTATCAAATACAGTTTTGTGGAGGAAGCTTTTTTGTGTTCCCTTGATATGGTCCCTTTTTTCACTGAGTTGTGTTTACTGTTTGTTTTGTCCTCTGACTTTCATGTTGCGGAATTTCCTAAAATAATATTAGCGAATGTTTATTGAGCACTTACAGTGTTAAATGGGCCAAGTTCTAAGCTCTTTCCACTATTAACTTATTTAATCCTCATTAATTAATGAAATAAATGCTACTACCTTTAATTTATACACGCTGAAAGGAAGAAAATGAGAGCTTGAGTAGTTTAACAAAGGTCAGACAACTTGAAAGTGGTAGAGCCAAGGCAGTCCAGGGCATGTTCTTCACCACTATTCTATACTGCCTCCTAGTTAAGGGTGAGACCTGGTGAATCACTCACCCTCATCTACCAACACCAACCTCACAAAAACAATAATAAATGAATTTTTTAATGATTTTATTTATTATTTTTTAGAGAGAGGGGGAGGGCTGAGAGGCAGAGAGGGAGAGAGACATCAATGCATGGTTGCCTTTCACCTGCCTCCAACCATGGACCTGGTTGGAGACCTGGCTTGTAATCTCATTTTTTCCCCCTGCTGGGAACCAAACCACTGACCTTCGGGTTCACAGGCTGGCACCTTATCCACTGCATCACAGCTAGGACTGTTTTTGTTTTTGTTTTTGTTTTTGTTTTAAAGTGGTTGCCTGTCCGTGCCCCTAACTAGGACCTGGCCTGCGACCAGGCATGTGCCCTGACTGGGAATCCAACGGGGAGCCTTTGGGTTCAGCAGGTCAGTACTCCATCCACTGAGACACACCAGCCAGGGCTGGGCTGATTTTTTTTTTAAAGGACAAACCCATAAGAACATAGAGCAAAGGAGAAGAGAAAATGGAAATGAATTTTGGGATGTTGAAAATGTTATGGGCCAGTGGTAACTGACTTGCATATCCCAGATAACTAAGTTCTAAAGTGATGTGGGAGAAAGCTAAAGGCAAACTGATTTCCCCTGCAAACTATTCTTTCTCTCTCTTAAGCCCTTTCTCACAAACAGGCACAGATACACTCAGGTTAGGAACTGGGGGCACCAAGAACCTCTGGATATGCTAAAGGTGGGGCCGAAAATGGGAAGATAGATTGAAAGAGTGATTAAAATCCATCAGACTCCCAGATTCTCTCCCACTTCACAACAGTCAGATGACTGCTCCTCTCTGCTTTATTCAACCTGATAGAAGATTGAAAGTTTATTCTCTAGGACAGGATAAAACAGTGTTATTCTGGATATGTTAAGTATAATTGAGGTAAGGAATACTGCATAGAACAAGGGCAGTAAGTGAATGTTTACACACTAAGTTGAGGCATTGTTGTAAGCACTTCATATGTAATTTAATTCTTCCAACAGCTGCGTACAGGTGGGTATTATTTTTCTTGATTTACGGATGAGAACACTGAGGCACAGTGAGACTCAATTAGTTGCCTAAAGCCCTGGCCGGTAGCACAGTGGATAACGCGCCGGCCTGCAAACCCAAAGGTTGCAGGTTCGATTCCCCAGCCAGGGCACATAACAAGGTTGCAAACCAGGTCTCTAGTCAGGTCTGTGGCTGGAGGCAGGTGAAAAGCAACCATACATTGATGTCTCTCGCCCTCTCTGCCCCTCTCCCTTCCCCTCTTTCTGAAAAATAATGAAATAAAATCTTTAAAAAAAAAATTAGTTGCCTAAGATCACATACTTACAAAAAAGTATTTATAAATATGTATAAGTATAAAGAAGAATGCTATAACAAATACCTATTACAAAGCACCAGCCTATTGCCTCCCTCCCCAAAAAAGAGAAAAAAAGAACATTACTTTTACCTTTCTTTTTTAACTTTAACTTTTGAGGTATTCTGTGTATTTCTTCAAAATTCAGTCTTATTTTTTAAAAAATTCAGTCCTTTTCTCTCTCAGGTGTAACTGCCATCTTGAAATTTTGCTTTACCATTCTCTTTTCTATATTGTTCAATACCTGTATTTGTATCTTTAAACTATATAATTTACTTTTGCATATTTTTAAATTTTATATATTAGAGGCATACTTTATGCATTCTCCTGCAACTTGTCACTCAATCATATCATGTTTCTGAGACTTACTTACATATATATCACAGTTCTATTATGGATGGGATTAATGTTGTTTTCAATATTTTCCTATTACAAACAGTTCTCCAAGAACATTCTTTTTTTTTTAAAGATTTTATTCATTATTTTCAGAGAGAAGGGCAGGGAGGGAGGAAGAAAGGGAGAGAAACATCAATGTATGGTTGCCTTTTACCTGCCTCCAACTAAGGACCTGGCTGGAGACCTGGTTTGCAACCTGGGGGATTCAAACCAGCAACTCTTGGGTTCGCAGGCCCACACCAGTTCACTGAGCCACAGCAGCCAGGGCATAGAACATTCTTATGTATATCTCTTCTTGGCAAAAGCAGAAGTTTCTATAGGCCAAAACTGCTGGGTTATAGGATATGCACATTTTCAACTTTATAAAATAGTGTGTTGGTTGTACCAATTTACACTTAAGCCAAGCAGTATCTAAGAGCTCTCTTTATTCTAGGTGCCTGGCTACCTCTGTCAGTAGAGCATGAGACTAGTAAGAGTTCTCTTTATTCCACATTCTTAACTTTTACCAAGTTTAGTGGATGCATCTGATATCTCATTGTGATCTAACCTTGTATTTTCCTAATAAACAATGAGATTGGACTTTTAAAAAACTGATTGATTTTTTTAGAGGAAGAGAGAGGAGAGAGAGAAATATCAATTTGTTGTCCCACTTATTTGTGCATTCACTGATTGTTTGTTGTGTGTGCCCTGACCAGAGATTAAACCCACAACCTTGGTGTTCACATTCTAACTAAATGAGCTACGTAGCTAAGGCTGAGCTTGAACTTTTTAATATGGTTTTTCATTCTTTATTTTTCCTTTTCTGTAAAACTGCTATTCATGGCTTTTTAAAAAATACATAGTTATCTATTTTTTAAAAACTTATTTGTAAATGTTCTTTTTTTAAAAAAAGATTTTATTCATTATTTTTAGAGAGAAGGGAAGGAAGGGAGGCAGAGGGGGAGAAGAACATCAATGTATGGTTGCCTTTCAGCTGCCTCCAGCTGGGAACCTGGCTGGAGAGCTGGCTTGCAACCTGGCTGGGAATTAAACCAGTGACCCTTGGGTTTGCAGGCTGGTCCTCAATCCACTGAGCCACACCAGCCAGAGTCGATGTTCTTAATAAATATTGGATAGTTATAATTTGAGGTATATGTACTGTAAATATTGGTTTCTGCCTTGTCTGCACTTTCTTTGTAATGTTTTTGTGATGAATTTAAATTCTTAATTTTAATCTAGTTGAATTCAGGCTCTTTTTTAATGCTTAGTATGTTTTTAGTTTTTATATTATGCTTAAGAAATTCTTTCCCATCTCAAGTTACTTATATTTTTCTTAAAATTTTTCAAGACTTGCCTTTCACCAGAGTTGATTTTTGTGTATGAGGTGAGGTAGGGCTCAGATTTTATATTTTTCCATATAGATAATCAGTTTTTCCAGTTTCATTATTGATTAATTTGTTTTTTGCCTAGTGATCTACACTGTCACCTTTGTCATACTAGTATTGTTTCCAGAGTATGTTCTGGAACATACCCTAGGCCACTTACCTCCCCATCTTAATGATCATAGTTGTGTAATATGACTTAATATCTGGTGTGACAGATGTATACATCATTAGTGAAAACTATATACCATCATACAAAAAAGGGTTTTATTGGGAAATTGATTTCCAATTTATGGCAAGTTATACTTTCAAAAATAAAATAACAAAGCAACACTCTCTAATTCAATTTTAAAGGCTGTTATGCTGAGCAAGGAATGCTCTTATCCTTTGAGAAGCTCCTTTTTTACACTGTCAGGTACCAGTGCTCTGCCTTTTGGTGTGTTTCAGCCACCAAGTCATCAACAGTAGCATGTTCTAGTCCTTTCTCTTTTTTTTTTTTAATTTTAATTTTTTTAAATTATTTTTTTAAATCAATGTATGGTTGCTTTTCACCTGCCTCCAGCCACAGACCTGGCTGGAGACCTGGCTTGCAACCTAGTTATGTTGCCCTGGCTGGGAATTGAACCTGTGACATTTGGGTTGGCAGGCCAGTGCCTTATCCACTGTGCTACCAGCCAGGGCCTCCTTTCTCTTTAATTACCGCTTTACAGCATGCCTTCTATTGAGCCTTCCACACACATTCAATTTATTTAGCTCTCAGCAACTCATTGAGGCATTCTCTTTCTGCAGTTTCTATTAACTTTTGGTTCATTACTGCTTTCACTTACACATCTTTGTTCATCTTGCTAACCACCATCATCACTGATGAGGACTGTCCCTTCCCAGGGATGAAATGACCCTGTGCCGAAGCTGTTACCTACCACACTCATCTGTTTGGATTTTATCTTCATCTTTCTTAATCACTGATACAGTCCCCATCTCCAATTATTCTCTTATTCTGTTTTACAGCAACCTGTTCTTTTTTTTTTTCAGAGCACTTATCTTGAACTATATATATATTTTTACTTGTTTATTGTCTGTCACAATAATCTTTGAAAGGGCAAGGAACATACATGTCTGCTTTGTTCACTGGTAGGCACTTAGTAAATGTTTGTTGAATGAATAAACATATATTTGTATTTTGGAAAGATCACTCTGGATACAATTAGAGAATGGACCTGAAGGTGCAAGAGTAGAGCTAGGGAGTTAGAAGGCTGTTGCACTTATCCAGGCAAGAATTAGTGGCAGCCTAGACTAGGGTGATAGCAAGAGGGACATAGAAAAGTAAAGACTATTAAAATACATTAGGATGTAGGGACCACAGGGTTTTATTAACATTTTGAGATGAGGGCATGAGTTAAGCAATAATTTTTAAGATTTTATCTTTACTCTATTCTCTCTTCATGCAACACACCCACTTTGAGAATTCTCACTGATACCCATGGCTTCAGTTGCTACCTGAATGCTTTTAACTCTTAAAATATGGGTCTTTCAGTGAAGTGTCTGTTTTGGATTCCACATCATATATTCAACCATGTACGAGACAGCTGTACTAGGGTATCTTGCAAGTTCCCCAAGCTCAATATGTCAAAAACCACATTCATTATCTCTTGCCAAACCTGCTCCTCTTCTAATGTTTATAGTCTCAGGATATGGTACCACCAACCTCCTACTTGCTCAAGTCAGACACCTGTGAGGAGATGGCCACTGGAGCCCAATGTAGGAGGAGATATGGATATAAGTATCTTCCCTTTAAAGGATGTGACTGATTTGCTCTCCTCTTCATTTTCTATTTTTATTTACTATTAAAGGAAAGTAAAGCCATGAGAATGATTGAGATGATGTAGAAAGAAAATGAGGACCTATTTCAGGAGCATTATCAGAGGACCATGGGAATTATGTATTCAGCACCTGTAAGTGCAAGAACTGTGCTTGGCCTTTGTCATTTAGTAATTAATTTAATCTTCTCACAACTCTATAAGATTGTTATGGATGAGGAAATTACAATTCATAATGGGACTATGACTTGGTCAAGGTTACATATCCACATGTGGTAGAGCTGAGATTTGACCCAAGCTTGTCTGAGTCCAGGTGCTTCAGTATGTAACTAGGTGGAATTATAAGTGAGAGAGCAGAAACATATAACTATGGCTGTTCATAAATATTACCAAGTTTTCCAAAGGATAATACTGGTATAAAATGCCAATATACGATTCCATCACAGTATCCTTTGTTTTTAATCCCCATCCAATATCTTTTTTAAAATTTTTAGTTATTATTTTTAGAGAGAGGGGTAGGAAGAGAGGCAGAGAGGGAGAGAGACATCAATGTATGGTTGCCTTTCACCTGCCTCCAGTAACAGAGCTGTCTGGAGACCTGGCTTGCAACTTGGTCATGTGCCCTGGCTGGGAATCGAACCAGTAACCTTTGGGTTCACAAGCCAGCACCTATTTTTTATTTTAAATTTTGTAAATTTCTTTTTTTATTATTTATTTATTTATTATTTTTTAAGACTTTATTTCATTATTTTTAGAAAGAAGGGAAGAGAGAGAGGCAGAGAGGGAGAGAGACATCAATGTATGGTTGCCTTTCACCTGCGTCCAGCCACAGACCTGGCTGGAGACCTGGCTTGCAACCTGGTTATGTGCCCTGGCTGGGAATCAAACCAGTGACCTTTGGGTTTGCAGGCTGGCGCCTTACCCACTGAGCCACCAGCCAGGGCTTACATTTACTTTTAGTTCAAAGATGATACCTTCCCTGGCCATGCCCAACTCTAAATTTCAATATCCTAGGGTTCTCTTCTTAGACTGGATGTTTCCAAGATTCTTTAACCATTTGGAGCAGTCTGTTCAAAGGCCGCTCCTGTTCTGCCAGGCCAGATTTAGGGTTTTGGGCCCTCTATGTGAGTTGCAGAAGACTGGGGAAATAGGCTTGATCTAGGTCAGCTCAGTTCCAGCCTGGTGGAACTACTCTGGGAACTTGCCTTGGGTGTCAGAACCAGGGACAGCTCCTCCTGTCCCTCCCCCTGTTGACCTTTCCCTGGTTTGGGCTGGGGAGAGAATGGGCAGATTTAGGCATGGTGTACTTTCTCTAGCATCTTCTTGCTGTTTCTTGCTTCCTCCTTTATGATAGAATATTACTGCTGATAGCTACTGGCATATATGTGATCTTTCTTCATGCTTTCTGCTAATGCTGCTTAGGAGGTCCCATTCTTTGCCTAGCTTATTCCTCCTTATCCTCCCAGACCTATTTAGGTAGGTATCTTTTCTAGGAAACCTACTGTGATTACTCCAGACTGTGTTAGCTATACCTCCTCTTAGTTCCCATGGCACCCATGCTTGCCTCTGTCATTATATTCAAACTTACATTGAAATCAGCATCTGTTCTATCCAGTACAGTAGCCACTTGAAATGTGGCTAGTCTGAGTTGAGCTGTGCAATAAGTGTAAAATGCACACCACAATTCAAAGACTATATAAAAAGAATGTAAAATATAATTTTATATTGAGGATATACTGAAATGATATTTTGGGGTTAAATAAATATATTACTAACATTAATTACCTGTTTCCTTTTTAAATTTTTATAATGTGGTTACTAGAAAATATGAGGGGAGCAAAAAGGGGATGGATGTAATACAACAACAATAATTTTTTTTTAAAAAAGGAAAAAGAAAATCTAAAATTACATCTGTATCCCACATGATATTTTTATTGGATGGAACTGATCAATATATTTGTCTCTTCCTAGGGGTAGAAACTGATTCAAATCCATCATTGTCACTTTGTATCTTTCTTTCTTTCTTTTTTACAGGAAAAGAAGGGTTTATTAGGTAGCAAGGAGGAGGGGAAGTGGGAAAGGAGAAAAGTGAGGGGGAAGGGAAGTGCCGACCCCCGAGTCACAGCTACTGGACATCTTGCTCTATTTCTTGAGCATGTTACATGAGATGGGTGGGAATAGCTGATGCTAGTCCTCAGAACTTGGGGTTGAAGTACCAAGGGTTCAACAGACATTATTACATTATTTGCTTTATTCAACTAGGAACTTGGCCTCTCTCATTACTGAATTCGGGCTTTTTAAATGTCTTATTGATTATTATAGATTTTCTCATAAATCACAACTTAAAGTTTATTTGTAAGTATTTGAATTGGGTACTTTTTTTAAAAAAAGATTTTATTTATTATTTTTAGAGAAGGGAAGGGAGAAAGGCAGAGAGAGAGGGAGAGGGACATCAGTCTGAGGTTGCCTTTAACCTGCCTCCAGCTATGGACCTGGCTGGGGACCTGGCTTGCAACCTGGTTATGTGCCCTGGCTAGGAATCAACCCAGTGACCTTTGGGTTCACAGTCTGGCACCTTATTCACTGTGCCACCAGCCAGGGCTGAATTGGATATTTTGTTTTATTTTAAAAATGAATTATTTATTATTAAAAAAAAGATTTTAATTACTATTTTCAGAGAGAGGGAGTTGGAGAGAGACATCAATATATGATTGCCTTTCACCTGCCTCCAGCCACAGACCTGGGTGGAGACCTGGCTTGCAACCTGGTTATGTGCTCTAGCTAGGGTGAATTGGATATTTTATTACTATAGTTTATAATTAGTTATTAATAGTACCATCAGTGAATGTTACAGATTTTTAAATATCAATATCTGCCTGTTCTGGTTATTAATCTATTGCTTCACAGCTGAAGCTTACCTATCTGCTCTATGATGCTCCAGGATTTTTGTGAGGATTGAGTTAGCATATGTAAAGTTTTAGAACAGTGTTTGATACTTAATAGTAAGTAAACACTTAATGTTAGCTACTATTATCATAATTTAATTAATCTGTTACAGAATTCTGTATGCTAGTATTGCACTTGTGGTATTTGCATCCATATTCCTGAGATCATTTTTGTAATACCATCATCTAATAAAAGATCAATCTCTTTATCTGCTATTATAAACAAATTAGAAAAATTCTACTTTCCTCATATTCTACTTATTTATTTATTTTTTTAGAGAGGAAAGGAGAGATGAAGTGAGAAACTGATCTGTTGTTCCATTTATTTATGCATTCATTGGTTCTCTTTTTTTAAAACCCTTACCTGAGGACATTTTTTCATTGTTTCCAGAGAGAGAAGGGAGAAGAGATAAAAAAAAAAAAACATCAATGTGAGTGAGAAACATCAATTGGTACCTACTATAGGTACCCCAACTGGGTTGGAGGCAACTGGTTAGGGGACAATGCTCCAACCAACTGCATCACACCAGCCAGGGCTCATTGGTTGTGTCTTGTATGTGCCCAGAATGGGGATCAAACCTACAACCTTGGCCTATGCAGAATGACTCTCTAACCAACTGAGGTACTTAGCCAGGTCCTCTCCCATAACTCTAAAGTCATTTATATAACATAGACTAGATTTTTTTTTCCAGAAGTTGTTTGAAATATTAAACAGTGAATCTTCTAGACTAAGTATTCTTTGGTCATTTTCAATAAATTTCTCAGTGTCTTCCTTGATTGTTGCTCAATCCTTGTTTTGCATTTTTAAAGAAAAAAATATACATGTAATTTAGAATTTAATGCAGTGTTTCAAATTTATTATAGTAATATAAAATTCTCATATTTCTTAAATCTCTATAAAGAGTCTCAAAATTGGGAGAGATATGTTCATTGTCTTGTGGTAATATTTCACAAGTTAATACATAATGCTAGAATTTATTATATTATACACTATTATGTGTGTGTAGTTTATTATATTACCTATACCTCAAGTTTTTAAAAAGTAATTTAAAAAGTGTACCAATTTCATAAATCTTTTCAAAGGGTACCAGCTGATATTTATTAATTCCATGTTCATGAATTTTTTATTTTTAAATTTTCACTGTTGACACTATTATAGCTGTCCCCCGTTTCCCCCCTTGCTCCATTATGATTTCTGATTTTAAAATTATCTTCTTAAGTACATAAGAAATACATTTTAGATAAAAAGAAGTGGTGCGTGCAAAAGCTGTTGATGATTCATTTCTTGATAGTTGGCATATATAATTTGTTTTGTCTTTTATAATGATAGTTGGCATATATAATTTGTTTTGTCTTTTATACTATTTAGAACAGGGAATTCAAATTCTTATGGAATCCTGAGCTTCCAGCTTAGCTATACCAAGGTAATAGGGTCTTGTTATATATTTTTTATGAGTAAGAATATCACTCCACTTATTTTTTGTATGTCTTTTTCATAAGAGATTTTTATTTTTTAGCAAGAGGGAAAGAGAGAAAAAGGGAGAGAAACACTGATGTGCGAGAGAAACATCAATGGGTTGCCTCTTACCCACCCACAACCCAGGCATGGGCCCTGAGAATCAAACCAGCGATCTTTTAATTTGAAGCCAGTGCTCAACCCACTGAGCCACACCAGCTAGGGATACATTTACTGTATTGTCCTATAGGTAATTTTCCTACACTTCAATATTTTCCTCTCAAAAACTAAAAGGACAAAAGAATCCCAAAGCTTAGAATTGTATCACCTGGTCCTTTCTCTTATCTCCTCTCAGTTCAAAATGCTCACATCTTTTTAAAAATTTAAATATTTCATGTCTCTCTGCAATTTTGTATCATGTTTAGAGTAGTTTTTATACATATTTTACTAAATTCAAGCTTGCATCTCTTAGTGGCAAGCATCCTCTTGGATCTGCAGTTAGGCTCAACATATTCAAACCTCAGCACAATTATCTTTGTGGTTTTAGCCGTCTTCCGGAAAATTGGCTTTGTCTGCCTACTGTAGACTCTGCTTTCAATCATAGCTCCTTTTTCTCTGGATGTATAGGGAATTCTTGTCCTTCTTATACTGGATCAGTTTGATAGGCTGATGCTTTCCACACTTCTTACAGAAAGTACTTGGGTTTTAGACAGACACATTGATCATCTTTGCAGTCAAGCTATTGGGAAATTCTGCATCCACACCCCTCACCTTATTCTGCTGGTGCTTAACAGGAAAATCGCAGTTAAAAAAATATTTTTTAAATTTATTTTTAGAGAGGAGGAGGGAGAAAGAAAGGGAGGGAGAGAAATGTCAATGTGAGAAAGAAAAACATCTATCAGTTGCCTCTCAAATGTGCCCGTACTGGGACCGAACCCACAACCCAGGCATGTGCCCTAATCAGGAATTGAACCTAGGACCTTATCTTTGCAGAATGATTCCCAACCAGCTCGGCCACATTGGTCTGGGCAGTCTTGCTATTTTTTAGGATATTTTGATGCCATCTGTTTGATTCATTTGGGTCAACCCAGATTTTTAAAAAGATTTTATTTATTATTTTTAAAGAGAGAGGAAGGGAGAGAGGCAGAGAGGGAGAGAGACATCAATGTGTGGTTGCCTTTCACCTGCTTCCAGCCACGGACCTGGCTGGAGACCTGGCTTGCAACCTGGTTATGTGCCCTGGCTGGGAATCAAACCAACGACATTTGGGTTCACAGGCCAGTGCCTTGTCCACTGTGCCACCATCCAGGGCAGGATCAACTCAGATTTAATGATCAATTTAGGCATAGCTTTGTGCCAGGCCCTAAAGGGGGACAGAAATGCATCTGATATTGGCCCTATTCTTTTTCTTTCTTGTTTTCTTTCTTTCTTGTTTTCTTTCTTTTCTTTCTAAGATTTTACTTATTTATTTATTTGGGGATCGGGGAAGGGAGGAAGAAAGAGTAGGTGAGAAACATCCATGTGAGAGAGAAACATTGATTGGCTGCCCATTTCATGCCCCTGGACCAGGTACTGAACCCGATACCCAGGCATGTGCCCTGACCAGTAATTAAACTGGCAACCTTTTGCTTTTTGCTCTACAGATGATGTCCAACCAACTAAGCCACACCAGTTGGGGTGGGCCCTATTCTTGTATTTAGAATATAGTGCAAGAAGCAGATAATTATGATAGCAGCCAACACTTTGCCTGCATTCTTATGTTCTTTATATGTATTAACAACAGCTCAGTGAGGTTGGTACTACTTTTCACCCCCTAAAATGGAGAAGGAGGAAATTGAGACAAGTTATTTGCCTAGTGTTACACAGGTAGGCAAATGACAGTACCAGGACTGAAACCAAAACTGTCTGGTTCTGAACTCGTTGTTCTTAACTTTATATTCTTGGAGCAGTAGTTCTCAAAGCATGGTCCCCAGATTAGCAACATCAGCTTCATCTGGAATATTATTGGAAATGCAAACCAGGAAGACAGACAATCCAATTTTTAAAAAAGAGTTTATTATTTTTCAGATAGAGGGGAAGGGAGAGAGATAGAGAGGGAGAGAAATATCAATGTATGGTTGCCTTTCACCTGCCTCCAGCCACAGACCTGGCTAGAGACCTGGCTTGCAACCTGGTTATGTGCCCTGGTTGGGAATCGAACCAGCAGCTTTTGGTTCACAGACCAACACCTTATCCACTGTGCCACCAGCCAGGGCTCAAATTTTAAAATGGGCAAAGGACCTGAACAGACACTTCTCCAGGGAGGACATACAGAGGACCTATAGATGTATGAAAGGATGCTCAACATCACTAGCCATCAGAAAGATGCAAATTAAAACCACAACGAGATACTACCTCACACTTGTCAATATGACCATCATTAACAAATCAACAAACAAGTGCTGGTGAGGATGTGGAGAAAAGGGAACCTAGTGAACTGTTGGTGGTAATGCAGAGTGGTGCAGCCACTATGGAAAACAGTACGGAATTTCTTCAACAAACTAAAAACATAACTGCCTTTTTTTTAAAAAAAATTATATATTTCCAAAGAGAGGGAGGGAGAGAGAGAAACATCAATGTATGGTTGCCTTTCACCTGCCTCCAGCTGGGGACCTGGCTAGAGACCTGGCTTGCAACCTGGTTATGTGCCTTGGTTGGGGAATCGAACCAATAACCTTTGGGTTTGCAGGCTAATGCCTTATCCACTGTGCTACCAGCCAGGGACAGAACTGCCTTTTGATCCAGCAATTCCACTGTGAGGATTATACCAATCCTGCAACCATATGTTCATAGCAGCACTATTTATAATAGCCAAGCTCTGGAAACGGCCTAAGTGACCACCAGTGGATGAGCGTATCAAAAACTGTGAGTCTTGGCTAGTGGCAGAATGGATAAGGAGCCAGCCTGTGAACCCAAAAGTTGCTAATTCGATTCCCAGCCAGGGCACATAACCAGGCTGCAAGCCAGGTCTCCAGCCAGGTCCCCAGCTGGAGGCAGGTGAAAGGCAACCATACATTGGTGTCTCTCTCCCTCTCTGCCTCTCTCCCTTCCCCTCCCTTTAAAAATAATAAATAAAATATTTAAAAAAATTGTGGTACATTTATACAATGGAATAGTATGCAGCAGAAAGAAAGAAGGAACTCCTACCTTTTGTGACAGCATAGATAGAACTGGATAGTATTATACTTAGTGAAATAAGGCAGGTGGTGAAAGACAAATACCATATGATCTCACCTAATATGGGGCTCTAATGAACAAATAAATGAGTAAAATAGAATGAGAGGCATGGACATAAGTAACAGACTAACAGTGACCAGAGGGGAGGGGGAATGGGGAGAAGGGGTAAAGAAGGGGAAGCAACTAGTTGAAATGACCCATGGACATGGACAACAGGGTGGGGATTGACTGTGAGAGAGGGAATAGGGTGGATGGGGCAGGCTAGAGCAATGGGGGGAAAGGGACAACTGTAATAGAACAACAATAAATTAATTTAAAAAATGCACATTCTTGGATCCCACCCAAGATCTACTGAATTACAAACTTCTGGAGGTGGGCAGCAATCAGTGGTTTTCTTTTGAGGGGCAGGGGGAGGAAGGAAGGAGAGAAAGAAAAAAGAAAGAAAACATTGATTTGTTGTTCCACTCATCCATGCATTCACTGATTGAATGTTGTACACACCCTTGCCTTGACTGGGGACCGAACCCTCAACCCTGGCATATTGGGATGATGCTTTAACCAATGGCTCTACCTGGCTGGAGCAGCAACTAGTGTTTTAACAAACTCTTCAGGTTATTCTGATGCCTGCTGCTTGAGGACCTATGCTAAGCAAGACAGACTGTAATGAGGGTCAGAAATTAATCTCTCTATGGTCAGGGACTGCGTATGGTCTATTTCTTAAGTTCATAGCCTCCTGCGCAGCGTCTCATGTAAAACAGACATCAAGAAATACATATGGATGAATATATATGAATGAATATAAGGGAAAGTAATGTTTGAGCTGGGTTTTATTACCACCTGTCAACTACAGTGGACCAAATGGGAGGAATCTTCCCAGAAAGTGTGAGGCTAGCAAAGAAGCGGTACACTTTGGGCAAAGTATAATGAGGGTCTGCAGTACCACAGAGACTCATCAGAATGGCAGGGGGTTCTTGTGAGTAGTTAAGGAGATAAACATGTTAGGACTTGAACAGCTGAATGGGAAGGGTGGGAAGAAGCACAGAAGAGAGAGAAATTTCATTTCTGGGATAAAGATGTCATTTGCATAGAAGGCATAGGACAAGCACATTTGTGGGATAAAGACAGAGTTTGGTTTTGGATTCTTTGAATTGGAAGTGCTGGTAGGATATCCAGGTGGAGCTGTCCAGCAGACACTTAGAAATAGGAGCCTGAGACCTATCTGGAAATAAGATTTGGAAAGATAGTTAAGCCATGAGAAAGGGAAAAGTGAAGAGGTGAATTAGAAAGCTGGCTTTGAAACTATAGTCAACGGAGCTAAAAGGAGCCCTCGAAGAAGACCAAAATGGACTTCAGTAGTAGGAGATCTCAGAAAATGCTGAAGCCAAGTAGAAAGCTCAAAAAGGCTAGGAGAGTCACAGTGTCAGAGAAATAAGAATTGAAAATTACCCTTTGAATATTGACACAAGTCTTGAGTGACGTGGTGAGGACAGACGATTGACCGAGTTCTGGCATGAGCAGTAGACGATACAGTGGAGACAGGGGCTTCCTAGGTTCCAAACAAGGAGGTCCGTAGTCGCACTTAAGTGAAGACGGTGACATCTTCCAGGGTAGGCAGGGTCTTTTTCGCATGTGTGGTCTTAGCGCCCAGCACGCGGCCTGGAAAAGAGGGTAGCGACGGAGTTCAGTGACTAGGGACGGAGACAGGCTTTACAGAAGGTAATGGCTTTGCTGCCAAGCCGTGAAGGATGACAAAGAGTGGCAGGAAAGGTGGGAGGCAGGGCCCCTGGGTGATGGGATGCTCAGAGCGTTGAGGGGGGCCTGGCAACAAGGTGGTGTTCTGTACTGTATTTGGGCTCTGTGCGAAGCAGGGAGGCTATGAGTAGGCTTGGGGGGGGGGGTCTGTTTGGGGAAAAGACACAGGGCGGGAGGCTGCTGCGGTGGGGTGTCCCAGCCCTGCCCCGCCCCGCCTGACCCCGCCCCTCGTACGCCACTGCGCGCTTCGCTGCGCCTCCACCGAAGCCCTCCCGCAGGGCTGCACGTTGACGGGTGACCGCCAGGGGCCGCTGCCTCGGGTGCCCGGCACCCCCGCCCCTCTCCGTTGGCCTTTGTTGCCGTTGGAGCGCCCCGCTTGACTTGTTCCCGTCCGCCCCCTGGGCCCGGCGGCCGCGCCTGCGCACTGGCAGCTGGCCGGGTGCTCGGAGGGGGAGCTGCTGCAGGCTCCGAGGCGGTGGCGGCAACGGAGGCTGCGGGGGTGGCGGCGCGATCGGCCGGGCTTGGGGCGGGAGCCGAGCCCGGCCCGGGAGCCCTAGCAGCTGGAGTGCGGGGTACCTAGGCCTCGCACGCTGGACTCCACCGTCTCCGGGCCGCCTGATCTCCGCACGGGTATATGGGATGGAAGCGGGACCCTCGGGAGCAGGTAAGGGCCCCCGGGAAGGCGGGGAGACGGGGCGTGCGCTAGAGGACCAGGGACTCCGGCGTGTAGAGTAGGGTTTCCGAGTGAGGGAAGGTTTCCCGAGTGAGGAGAAGGGCTCTTATGGGCTGGGGGGCCCAGTTAAAAGGGAGCTGTGTGCAGTTCCGGGGGAAACCTTGCGAATGGAGCTCTGAGATGGGGGCCTTTTATCAAAGGGGCTCTATACACTCCTGGAGGTGGGAAGTAACCTGGAGAAGGGCCTGAACCCACGTAGGAACTCCCAGAGGTCCCGGGAGGCCTAAGGAGAGTCCCGGCAGGTGGCAGGGGGCGGGCTCCAGGTATCCGGAGAGGAGGGGGTCGACACAGATGGGCCCTAACTGCAGCATGCCAGGGGCGGGGGCTCAGCCGCTCGGGGCTGGGCTACTGTCTCTCGGGAGAAGGCGCCAGGGCTGGACCCTGAGCTCCGCCCAGCCGGGCCTAACGCGGGGGCGAGGGTCAGGGGGCGGTGGGTGGGGATCCAGACCCAGGATTTACCCCCGAGTCTGGGGAGCAGGAGCAAAGGCGCCTGAGCATGCGCGGAGGTGGCAGCTGGAAGGGGCTGCTCTCTGTGGTGGGGGCGTGGCTGCCCAAATTCCCCCCACTCTCCATCCTCGTGGTTTGGCTTGGAAGAAGGAGCGCGCCGAAGGGGTACATTCTCTTTAAGATTATGCTGGCAGAGCACAAATGGAAATGGTCCCCTTCCCATCTTGGGGGTTCTTACACTGGCCCTAAAAACCCTCAGTCACAATTTGCCAAGTGTCTAATTCTGCCATTGAGATGAGGAAAGACTGGGACTGGGACACTGTTCCTGGGGCGGGTCCTCCCTGAAGATAGGCCTTAGAAGAGGTGTTGGTTACTGCTGGACCAAGGCCAGGACCAGGTTTACCTGGAAGAGGTTGTCAGCCTGGTTTGCTCATTTCAGGTCCAATACTGAGTAGAGGTGGGATCTTTTAATCAAAGGATAATGACCTTTGTATTGAAATGGCTCCCATGGTGACATCTTAATCTCTTTCTACATCTTAATATTTTTATGGCTCTACTCTTCTACTTGGCACCTTTTCTTTTTCCTTTCTCTAATCTCCAGAAACTGTCAGGGCTATATCATTAGACCGAAGGTTGCCAAGCTAGCCTTTTGTCATAAGTAAGTTGTTTGAGGGAGGAAGAAGTTTATATCCTTTACCCTGGTGAGTCTCCCTGTTCACGGACAATAAGGAGTAAGGAGGTAATAACAGGAGAAACTGAGGCTGGGTTTTCCCCAGGATGGACTGTGGGGTGGTGGCACTTCCTGTACCCTAGGTACTTTGATGGGTGGAGCAGCTTGGACCTGGTAATCTTTTTTTTTTTTAATCTTTTAAAATATTTTATTTATTGGTTTTTAGAGAGAAGGGAAGGAAGGGAGAAAGGTAGAGAAACATCAATTGGTTGCCTCTCAGATGCACTTGACCAGGAGTTGAACCCAGGTTGCCCACAACCCAGGTATATGCCCTGAGTAGGGAATCTTAACTGCAACATTTCACTTTGTGGTGCAATGCGCAACCAGCTGAGCCACACGTGGGTCAGGGTTGAACTAGGGAAACCTTTAGGTCATATCTCGCACCACTTCCCAGTTGATCTGGGAGCAGGAGTAGGATTTCCATTTGGGCCATGAACTTCATTTCTGATGGAAGAATCTTTGTCTTTTATATGAGATCTAATCTACTCAAGGAAATAGCTCCCACCAACTCACTCAAGTTATCTATTCAATGATCTGTAAGTACTTTTCTCCAAGTAAGAACAACCTTGTAAAGTTTATGTAGGTCTTAAGAAAGAGTGCAGGGAGCAACTGACTTCAGAGAACTACTTCCTTCTTCTCTCAGGCCTATCTCTCCATTCCAGGAACTCTTGGTTTTCTAGGCTGGAGACTGTTTGCAGTAACCTGTGGACTAGAGTTGGAGTAGGGCACAGAGGTTCCAATAGATTTCCAGGAGCTGACATCCATACTAGACTGCTGATGATTTTATTCTGATGAATTCCTAATGGGTGCTGCAATGATTTAAAAAAACAAACAAACAAAAAACTGAGCTTGACGGGTGTGGCTCAGTGGGCTGGACATCGTGTCGCAAACCTAAAGGTCTCTTCGAGTCCCAGTCAGGGCACATGCCCTGGGTTGTGGGATGTCCCTCCAGTTGGGGGCCTCCAAGAGGCTACCAATAGATATTTCTTTCACATTGATGCTTCTCTCCCTTTTTTCGCCCTCTTTCTGTAAAAATCAATAAATATAAAAAGTGTTTTTTAAAAACCGACTTGTTTGTTTTAAGAAACAAGCTTCTAGGGAAGGGACTAGAGCCTGATATATGGAGTTGGCTGTAGCCTAGTGGGACAGGCTTTGACTCACTAAAGGGTGTGATTGAAATGCATTCTGGAAGCTGTGAATGAAGGTACCCCAAAACTGTCTACTTGCTAGGCCCAGATTATTCTCCTGGAAGTTGGAGGACAGAATACACAAAACTGAGGTATTGTTGCTGGCTTCACTGGGCATGTGTCCAAGTGTACCTTCTGTGCCCAGGTGTGTTGCAAACACATATACTGGACTGGGAGCTTCCTGGGGTACAGGTAGTGTCTGATTTACCTGTGGAACCATCAAGTCTTAAGGCGTTGACACAAAGTATATGTTTATTAATTAAACTGAATCACATTCCAGTGTGATATAAATTGTTAGTAACACATTTGGGTATTTAATACTTTGTATATACTTATGTATGGACAGACTCTTGGAGAGATTGGCTTCTTACCCTTGCGTTTGTCTTTTGAATAGTCATTGTCCTTCCTTGGGAGGTTGTGGGCCTCTGAACTGCAAGGAAGGAACCCCCTGAGCCAGGACTTTCAGCTCTGTTACTTTTCCTCCTCAGGGCTGGTTGGGGATGGGGGAGGGGGAGTGTCTTTTTCACAGCCCCTCCCTCCTTGCTTTTGTCTGCTTGGGAGGGCCCCGCCCCTTTCCCCCAAGGCCCAAGCTTTGTCCTCTCTGCTGGGGCCCTCATCTGCATCACAAAGTAGCCGTCTGTCCCTGTCTGGGTTTGAGGGGAAGTGTCTCCCTTTCTCAGACTAAAAGCTGGGGGCAGGGTGAGGTAAGGGGGGACTTTCTACAGCTATGAGGCTTGCAGGGACAGAACTTACTCCTTCCTCTTGCCTTCCCTAGTATGGGAATGAGGGGAGAGCTTTGGGGCTTTCCTGTTTTTCTAAGGCCTCCTAGGAGTGGAGGGTGCCTGGTGCCTAAGGCTGTCTGGCCTATAGTCCTCTTTTCTGGGGAAGAGAAGGCTTTGAGGCTCCAGTGTCTGTCCCATCCCCCATCAGTTCTACCCTGTCCCGGGCTCTCTAGGGATGTCTTTCTCCAAGGCTCCAACTGATTATTCAGCCTGGGGAGGCTAAGAAGGTTAATGGAATGTAAGAACTTGGGGAGGAGAAGGGTATCTTTGACCAGCTACATCTACCAGGGTGTACATTTGCCCTTTGTGTAGTTTGTAATTGTTTCGGAGCTGTTTGCAGGTGTTTGTGTGTTTTTATGCTGCGTCTGTTCTTTGTGGTGTGTCTATGGATGTTTGTTCATTTAATATCTGTATATTGAACATTTCCTGTGCGCCAGCATTCACACAGGCGGGTCAGCAGTAACCAAAGCAGATAGTCCCTGCCTTTGAAGAATTTACAGTCTAGCGTGGTGAGGAGTATTTGTATAAAGATTTTGTGTAGGTTTCAGTGTTTGAATGCATATGACAGGAATGTGTCACATTACGTGTGGGTGTGTCTGTGTGTACCTTGTGTGCAATTTCTGTCCACCTCTTCTTGGGGTAGGTGGCCTGGTGCTCATAGTTAAGCTTTCACTTTCCCACATAGCTCAGTCCTGAAGACCTTTTTCTCTCAGAGTGAGAGCCTGCATTTCCCAATCTGCCTGAAAGGGCTGGGCTTGACAGGTGGTTAGAAGGAGACTGCATTTTAACTTAGGGTAGCAGGCCCCTCTGACCTCTTCCTGACCCCCAGCTGAGGATGTGTCTCCCCCACCCCCACTCCCAGCCTGGCCAACTGTGAAAACACAGCTCTGGTAATGGGAGGTTCTCCCACCTGAGCCGGTCCTCTACTGGCAAGGACAATAGTAGCTCTGGACAAAGGCTTCTTTTAAACTGTTTTCCTTTTCCCTCCTTTTCCCCTCAAGCTAGAAAATAAAACTAGGGGCAGCAATCACACTGGTGGCTGGAAAGGAGAAAGTAGTGGGAGCTGACCTTGCCCTAGCCCTGTCCTCAGGGCCCTATCTGTCTTGCAGTTGATTCCTTTCTGCTGCTGTCTGGGCTCTCTTTGTGGAAGGGGCTGTGGCCGTGTAGACAATCTTGTATTCTTCCCAGAGCCAGTATCTCTCTTCTCCAGCATTCTAATGGCTGCTTCTTCCTCCCAAGTCCTCTATTCTAGCTTCTGCTTGCCTCTGTCTCCTTTATTCGGGGTGTCTTCATTCCTTAGCTTCTTTTTAATGAACATTTTCTTTATTGTTTCCCTAGTTGTAGCCTTGCTTCTTGCCCAAGCTCCCAACTCTAACCTGTCTTGCCCCAACCCTGAACTCTAACCTTCCAGCTTTCCCTGGCTCCCAGTTGAAGCCTTTTTGTTACAACCTCCAGCCTGGTTTCTTCATCAGCTCCCCATTTCAGCCTCTCTCCTTTTCTTAGTTTCCAAACTATACTATTTTAGCTTTTTCTCTTCTTCTGTCTCCAGCCTCAGCCATTCACTTGCCTTAATCCTTTCTTAAGCAAACATTGCCCCACCCCACCCCAATCTGGCCTTTGGATTTTCCTTCTGCCTACAGAGGAGCATGAAGGTGATGCTATTTTGTGTTCAGGGTTGTGATGAATGAAGTAAGCAACTGGCTGGCAGAGTATAGGGCATTCTTGGTCTATTCTATACCTGGTGGAGGCATGTGTCTTAATGGGGTAGAAGCCCTCAGTTTGATTGGGTGGGTAGGAAAGAGGCACCTCTGGCACTCTCCTGTTCCTTTTCTGGGAAGCCTTATGTCTTCTATGATAAGTGTGTAAGGAGATTGCCAGACTTTTACCCTCATCGCCTCTTTGTCTTACAGCTGCGGGCGCATACCTGCCCCCTCTGCAGCAGGTGTTCCAGGCACCTCGCAGGCCTGGCATTGGCACAGTGGGGAAACCCATCAAGCTCCTGGCCAATTACTTTGAGGTGGATATTCCTAAGATTGACGTCTACCACTACGAGGTGGATATCAAGCCAGATAAGTGTCCTCGCAGAGTCAACCGGTAAGTGGTGCACATCTAAGACACCAAATATAGGAGTCTTTACTTTTCTGAGTCTCAGAATCTTGAAAAGAGGATCCAGAGAGGTTAAAAAAAAAAAATCCACTAGAGTTATCACCAAATTCAAGATAGTATTTGAGGAGGAGATTCCAAGTAGGGAAGATGCTGAAAAATATCATTGGATTTGGTTATGAGGACATAATTGGGATCTTTTATCAGAGCAGTTTTATTAGAGTAGTTAGGCTAGAACTCTTTTTTTTATTTTTTTAAGATTTTATTTATTATTTTTAGAGATAGCAGCAGGGAGAAAGGCCAAGAGAGAGAGAGAAATATCAGTGTATGGTTGCCTTTCACCTGCCTCCAGCCATGGACCTGGATGGAGACCTGGCTTGCAACCTTGTTATGTGTCCTGGCTGGGGAATCGAACCAGCAACCTTTGGGTTCCCATGCCAGCGCCTTATCCACTGAGCCACACCAGCCAGGGCTAGGCTAGAACTCTTTAACTACAGTGAGTTAGGGATTAAATGGAAGATAATGTGGTAGAGATAGTGAGACCAGATAGCTTGGGAGTGAAACATGGGAATATGTTGGCTAGAGAGGATTATAGGGGTCAAGTACAATGCGTAGCCTAGACATTTTAATATTTGTTGAAATGAGTAAATGAAAAGTTTTTAAGAATAGACATCAATTTATTTATAAACTGAGGAAAAGGAGCTAGCAGAGAAGAGCTTAAAGGTACATGATGGAAGGAAGAAATGAGTGAGCTGTCCTTGCTGAGGTGAGAAGACTTTATAGGATACACAGTTGGAAGGATTAGCCTTAAAGTGAAGCAGCAATAATTCTTTTTAAATTTTATTTCATTATTATTTGAAAATTATATGCACACAATGTAAAGAAATTTAAAATATTACAAAAAGAGTAACAGTGAAAAGTGTCTCCTGTTACCCTGGTTTCCAGCACCTTAGTCCTTTTCCTTCGTGGCATCTATTGTTACCATTTTTTATTGTGATTGTTACCATTCTTGAATATGCTTTCAGATGTTTTTCTTTGCATATGCAAGAATATATACATATATATATGACATTTTAAAAAATTATACAGAATATAGAATTCTGTATACCTTATTCTGCACCTTGTTTTTTTCCTACTGAATGATGTATTTTGGGAAATAATACATATCAGTGTATACTTATCTGCCTCATTCTTTTTCATAACTCCATAGGTATTCCATTGAATGTGATGTTATTATAATTTATTTAATAATCTTTGAGGAACATTTAGGATTAGTCTAAACTTGTTACAAAAATAAAACTATTGAATATTATTAAATATAGATACATTTTTGCATTCAAGTATGAATGTATCTGTAGGATAAATTCCTAGGAGTGGATTTGCTGACACAGTACATTTAAAATATTTGAAATATTGCTAGTTTTTGTCAGGTAAATTGTACCAATTTTTTTAAAGTAAAAGGGTTATTTATTTAAAGGTTATAGAGATTTAGAATTTTATATGTATGTATATGTGTGTGTGTGTATATAGATACACATATGTAAAATCGCATCTTCTTTATCCATTGGTTGATAGACACTAATAGTTGTTTGAAAATCTTGGCTGTTATAAATAATGCTTCAGTGAACATAAGGGTACATATACCTTTTTGAATTAGTGTTTTCATATCCTTTGAATAAATATCCAGAAGGTAAATTGCTGCATTGTATGGTAATTCACATCTTTTTGAGGACCCTCCATACTGTCTTCTACAGTGGTTGTACCAATTTACAATTCCCCCAGCAGTGTATGAGGGTTCCCTTTCTTTACATTTTGCCAACACTTGGTATTTTTTCTTTTTGATAATGGCTATTCTAACAGGTGTCATGTAATTGATATCTCATGGTTTTGATTTGCATCCCCCTAATAATTAGTGATATTGAACACTTTTTATGTGACTGTTAGTCACCTATACGTTTTTTTTTAGAAAAATATCTGTTTAGATCCTCTGTCCATATATATATATATATATATTTTTTTTTTTTTTTAAGATTTTATTTATTATTTCCAGGAAGAGAGAGGAAGGGAGAGAGGCAGAGGGAGAGAAGCATCCATGCATGGTTACCTTTCACCTGCCTAGAGCTACGGATGTGGCTGGAGACCTGGCTTGCAACCTGGTTATGTGCCCTGGCTGGGGAGTTGAACCAGTGACCTTTGGGGTTCACAGGCTGGCACCTTATCATATTTTTTTTTTAATTCAGTTTCTTTTAAATGTATTTTTCATTGCATTTTCCCAATACCATTTATCTTCCTTATAGTTCTCCTCTCCCCAATTTATTTTTTGTTATTGAGTTATATGAATTATTTTTATATTTTGGATATTGACCTCTTATTAGAAACTTTACTTCCATTCAGTTGGTTGCCTTTTTGTTTTGTTGATGGTTTCCTTTGCTGTGCAGAAGCTTTTTAGTTTGACGTAGCCCATTTATTTGTTTATTTTTGTTTTTGTTTCTCTTGCCTTTGGAGTCAAATTCACAAAAAACACTACTAAGACCAATGGCTATGTCTTTATGTATTGCATTGTTTCAGGTCTTACATTCAAGTTTTTAATCCATTTTGAGATAATTTTTGTGTGTAGTTTAAGATAGTTGTATAGTTTCATCCTTTTGCATATGGCTGTCCAGTTTTCTCAATACCATTTATTGAAGAGACTTTCTCCATTGTGTGTTCTTTTTTTTTTTTTTTAAGATTTTATTTCATTATTTTCAGAAAGAGGGGAAGGGAGAGAGATGGAGAGGGAGAGAGACATCAATGTATGGTTGTTTTTCACCTGCCTCCAGCCACAGATCTGACTGGAGACCTGGCTTGCAACCTGGTTATGTGCCCTGGCTGGGGAATTGAAACTGCGACCTTTGGGTTCGCAGGCCGGCACCTTACCCACTGTGCTACCAGCCAGGGCCATTGTGTGTTCTTGATTCCTTTGTTGTAAATTAGTTGTTCTTGTATGTGTGGATTTCTGCGCTCTCAGTTCTGTTCCATTGGATTGTGTTTCTTTTTCTTTTTTTGGTATAATTTTAAATTATGTTTCTCTAATGAGTGAAATTGAGCATATTTTTCAGATGTTTAAAAACCATATAAAGGTATAAGGGGACTAAATGGTAATGCAAAAAGATACAATAAAGATTACATTGAAAAATCATATATGGAAGGACATTTCAAGTATGAGGAGAAAAAAATGAAGAGGCTTGCATATATAAATACAGTTATATGTCTGGGAACTTGAGGGTGGCTTTACTTACTATGGTTTACTCTGTTTAGAGTGATAGAGTTGCTTTTTGATAGGTGATAGAAATGGGTTCTGGATTTAGAAGGTAGTAGAGAAGTTTCAACATAGTATCTGAGGGATGGAAGTGATCGGGAACATGAAAATGATCGTTAGATAGCACTGGGGTCTAACTGGGATTGAAACCATGTGTTTACAGTTGCTTCCAGTATATACATTTTGAGTCTTTTATCCAATAGTAGTTAAAAGCTTTGGTTTAGAAAGTGAAGATGTCAGATTGTTGGATGGGCTGGGATTTTGAAAGACAGATGGATACTTCAGTACTTAGGTAGGTCAGTGGCAGAGGACAGGAAGTAAAATCTAGAAAGAGAATACAGAAAGAGATGGAGAAAACAGGGTGGTGGGACCTAAGGGCTTCAGACAGATGGGAGAGATGGGAGAGATGAGGTTTCTCTTCCACAGTTCATGCCTATTCCAATTTAGATCTACTCTGCATCTATATTTTATGCTTATCAGCTTGGGAATTGAGGAGCTTCATTTCTGTTCCCGATTCTGGATAGACCCTAAGATGAAGCCCTTCTCCCCTCAGCCCCCTTTTCTGCTCATAAGGCACTTACTTACTTTCAGGTCCTTTAAAGCATTCTTAATGTAAAGACCAGAAGCATCATCTGGGAGCATGTCAGAAATGTAGAATTTCAGGCTTTGCTCTGGACCTACTGAGGCAGAACCTGCATTTTAATAAGATATTCAGGTGATTCATGTGAACATTGAAGTTTGAGAAGCACAGTGATAGAGCAGATGAGATTAAAAGTAGCTGCTAGGACAGAATGTAGTAGATGGGACATTGCCTGAACTTTGAATTACTTCCAAAAGCTTGAAGTGGTAGTCTCTCAGCTGTTACAGGCTGTTTCTATCCCTTGCAGGGAAGTGGTGGAATACATGGTCCAGCATTTCAAGCCTCAGATCTTTGGCGATCGCAAGCCTGTGTATGATGGAAAGAAGAATATTTACACTGTCACAGCCCTACCCATTGGCAATGAACGGGTAAGGTGGGAGTCAGGCTAGACCTCTATCAGAGGGCCTGGGGTGGGGCAGAGCTCACGTAGGCCTGTTTTGAGCCTGGCAGTCTAGAGGTCCCTTTCATCTTTTGTGCTGAGAAAGGGTGTTTTAGGGTGAGGGATGGGTAGGTGCTGATGTTTATTTAGCCTATTATATGTCTATCCCTGTTTTAGACAGATTGAGAGTAGGCGTCAAATAGACCTAGGCCTTAAGGACTTTCTGCTAGGTACGGTTAAGAGACAGAAACCTTGAGCTAAGGTGGCTGGAGGCTAAGGGTCTGCCTTTACTCTGAAGCCTTCCTTGTGAGCCCCTGTCAGCTTAAGGGGCAGAGTCTTAGTCAACCCATGGGGTGGGGAACAATTGAGACAGGGCAGAGAATGTTGGCTATGGGAAAGCATTGGCAATCCTTCACCCCTTTCTCTCTACTGAAGGTTGACTTTGAGGTGACAATCCCAGGGGAAGGGAAGGATCGAATATTCAAGGTCTCCATCAAGTGGCTAGCCATTGTGAGCTGGCGCATGCTGCATGAGGCCCTGGTCAGTGGCCAGATCCCTGTTCCCCTGGAGTCTGTGCAAGCCCTGGATGTGGCCATGAGGCACCTGGCATCCATGAGGTACTGGGTATAGTCAATATCTGGGCTACTGCTGGTGTCAGAACTACTAGGGGGGTGGAGGGGAATGAGCACATATTAAGGCTCTACAGTGTGCCTTTCAAACAAAATATTCTTTGAAGCCCTACCATATGCCAGGCAAGCATGTATATACATTTAGATGGTTTAAACCATTGGCCCTGTCCCTTTTAGATCTTTTTGGGCTGCGTCCCATCCATCCCTTCAGGGCAGAGAAAGAGTAGAGACTTTCACAAGGTCAGTTACACAACTAGTAAAGGATCAGAGCTGGAATTAAAGCCCTGGTGTCCTGCCTTCCAGGCCAGGGCTCCTCCGTGCCCAGGATGCCTCACAGGGTGGGGGCCTGTGCCCGAGGGACCAGTTCTCTGCCTGTCCCTGCCAGGTACACCCCTGTGGGCCGCTCCTTCTTCTCACCGCCTGAGGGCTACTACCACCCGCTGGGGGGTGGGCGCGAGGTCTGGTTCGGCTTTCACCAGTCTGTGCGCCCTGCCATGTGGAAGATGATGCTCAACATTGATGGTGAGTGGGGAGAGCTATGGAGCCAGGGGCACCCTGAGTCCAGTGACCACACTCCCAGCCTCATCCCTCCCAGCTCGGCCACCACACTCCTAGTCTAACCCCGACAGCCCTGGGACCCCTCCCACATCCCAGTACCCTATAAGGAAGAGGGTGTAAAGAGTAGTACCTCCATTTATTCCGGAGGAAAGAACTTCAGCTGAGCTAGACCTACTCTGTCCCCACAGTCTCAGCCACTGCCTTCTACAAGGCTCAGCCGGTGATTGAGTTCATGTGTGAAGTACTGGACATCAGGAACATAGATGAGCAGCCCAAGCCGCTCACGGACTCTCAGCGTGTGCGCTTTACCAAGGAGATTAAGGGTAAGGATCTGATCAGGCAGAGAAACAGCCTTACTTTCTTTTTAGCCCTGAAAGGAAATTCCCTTTGGATATGTTCAGGCGGGAGGCCAAGCCTGTGAACGTGAACAACCTATATCAACTCTGACAAGCAGTGTGTATATTCTAGGCCTGAAGGTGGAAGTGACCCATTGTGGACAGATGAAGAGGAAATACCGTGTGTGTAATGTTACCCGCCGCCCTGCCAGCCATCAGACGTAAGTCGACAGGGCTGCTAAACCATACCCTTGGTGGAAGAGGGCTAATATTTCCACACACTCCCCTCACTCCCTTCCACCCCACTGACCCTGAGAATGAGTCTTGGACTGGCCCTGTTTTTGAGTAAGCTGAGGGAATTTGACATCCCTGTCCCAACCTTATGAGGTCCATTGATACCTTACATAATATTTTTACCTTCTTGGTCTCCACCTTTTCTTTTTCTTTTTTCTATTTTTTTAAGATTTTATTTATTATTTCCAGAGAGAGGGGTAGGGAAAGAGGCAGAGAAGGAGAGAGACATCAATGTGTGGTTGCCTTTCACCTGCCTCCAGCTACAGACCTGGCTGGAGACCTGGCTGGAGACCTGGCTTGCAACCTGGTTATGTGCCCTGCCTGGGGAATTGAACCAGTGACCTTTGGGTTCACAGGCCAGTGCCACTGTGCCACCAGCCAGGGCATCCACCCATCTCTGTGGGCCTTTACCATAGATCAACCATCTTACCTTGACTCCTTTATCAGTTCTGTAAATGTTAGACTCTTTCAACTTATTTTTCCTCCTGAAAAAGAAAGCTCCTGGGCTAGACCTTGGGGAAGCTCTCACTGATTTCATCTACCTTCTTGACCTCAGACTGTACTGGACTGTGAGTGCCTACTGTGTATCAGACTTTATGCTCAACACTAGAAATACAGATGAGTCAGGTATGGTCCTGGTGGTTGTGGAACTTCTCTTTTGGAGCCCTGTATTGCCTGCTTTCCCAAGAGTGGAGTACTCTATAAAGAGGCTGGATAGGGACAAAGCCAAGTCTGGGGCTTCCCATGGTTGTAGGTCTAGAGAGTTGGGACTCAGTCCTGGGTCATGATACCTTCTTCCTTTCCCCCAAACAGGTTTCCCTTACAGTTGGAGAGTGGACAGACTGTGGAGTGCACAGTGGCACAGTATTTCAAGCAGAAATATAACCTTCAGCTCAAGTATCCCCATCTGCCCTGCCTACAAGTTGGCCAGGAACAAAAACATACCTACTTGCCCTTAGAGGTGAGGCAGCTAAGGAATGGAATGCTTGGGCTAGGGAACAAGCATTGTATTTCACTTGCAAATGGAAGGTCTGTTTATAATCTCTCATCTTTATTTTGAAGTTTGGGAAATTGACATTCTGAGAGGTATGAGGTCATTTTGTGTAATGTAGGCTTTGTTCTTACCTGCTAAATTTTTTTCTTATTTCCAATCCTGCTCTTGTGATCTTTCAGGGCTACCAGGCAGCGGTGAAGACTGTGTTTACTATTTAATAAGTAATTAGTTTGTTTAGGACAGAAATTTTAGATACCCACATTCGTGTCCTCTTAATTTCTCTTTCTTTGTTCTCTGAAGCTGGGGGTCTTATTTTACAGAAAATGGAGGTAAATGCTATCTATAATATGAATCCTATTTTCCTGGTGATCAATGTGTTCTTTTTTTAGAAATTTAGCCCCAATATTTTTTATATTCTATCTTTTTAATAGACGTCCGGTCTGTAATTAAAGAAAGAATAGTAATACTGCTTAAGTTGTAGCGTACAAATATAGATCCATTTGGATAGTTATACACTAGCTAAAGTGTTTAATGAGAAACTACTGTTGACTGCTTCATTGTTTAGTGTATTGCTATTGAAAGTATGGTTAGTACAGATTCTCAAGCTCCATCAGACCTACTGAATTAGAATGTCTTTTAACAGAATTCATAGATGACTCATAGAACGTTAAATTTGGAGAAGCACTAGCCTAGACTATTGTCTTACTTTGTTCCAATAGCAGGAGTCAAATAGGACCAAAGCTTAAGGCTTCTGTGAGCTTCTGGGATTTTAAAACTTAACTAAAGGGAATTGGACTGAAGGAAGAAGAGATCCCAAAATCTAAGAATTTTGATTTAGTTAATAGGTGCTAATGCACAGAAAGTGGGATGAAGGCAGTATTTTCTCTGAGGTATAAACAGAAATCTTTAGGGATGATCTCAGGTAAGTAGATGGGCTTTAGGTAACTTACTACCAGTTGAGACTTGTTAGCAAAGTAACATTACTTCTGCTTAAACAATAATTTCCAAGGTGAATAATTTATATAATGACTTACATTTTGGTTTTTCCTATTGTTTATTTAACAGATATTTACTGAGCTCCTACTATGTGTCATATACTCTTTTAGGTGCCAGGAATCTAGAGATTAACAAGACAAGGTCCCTGCTGTCATGGAGCGAGCTTACATTCTAGAAGGGGGAGATAGACAATAAATTGATAAATAAGATAGTTTCAGATGGTGGTAAGTGCTATAAGAATAATGAAACAGGTTAAGGGGATAGAAATAAGGGTGGAGGGGGTTGGAGAGCCATTTTAGTTATTGTGGTCAGGTTAGGCTTCTTTTGAGAGACATTTGAGCTGAATTCCAAATTCTGAGATAGAATCAACCTTGTAACAGCCTGAGGGAAGAGACTTCCCAGGCATGAGGTAAATAGCAAGTACAAAAGCTTTAAAGCAGCTGGAAGCTCGGATCTTTTTGAGAGATGGACAGAGGCCAGAGTGGCTGGCTGTCATGTAGTGTATGAAAGGAAATGTGGTAGATGATTTTTGGGGAGAGGTTCAGGGCCAAATGAGGTGGACTATTATATAGCCTGGTGGGACTTTTTTTTTTAAGAAGAGCTTTATCAAGATATAATTCACATACCATACAATTCATTCTTTTTAAATGCCCAAGTCAGTGAGTTTTTGGTATTTTCATAGTTATGTAACCATCATCACTAACTGATACTACAATGTTTTCATCACCCCCAGAAGAAAATTCATACTCATTAGAAGTCACTTACTATTCCTTCACCCCACCTCTACCCTTCAGCCCCTACTAATCACTAATCTATTTCTGTCTCTGGATTTGTCTATTCTGGACATTTCGTATAAATCAGATGATATGTGGCTTTTTTGACTGTCTTATTTGACTTAGCATAATTTCTTCAAGGTTCATTTATATTGTAGCATATATCAGAATTTCCTTCCTTTTTAAGCCTAAATAATTTGTTGTCTGTATATACCACATTTTGTTTATTCATTGACAGATACTTGAATGCTTCCTCTTTTTAGCTATTGTCAATAATGTTGCTATGAATATATGTATACAAATATTGTTTTTGACTTGCTTTCACTTCTTTTACCTGTATACAAAGAGGTAGAATTACTGGGTCATATGATAATTCTGTGTTAATTTTTTGAGGAATCACCATACTGTTTTTCATAGTGGCTGTACCATTTGACATTTCATCAGCAAGGGTTCCAATTCCTCCACATGCCTTCTTTAGTTTTTTTCTTAGTATAGCTAAGATTATGTAGCTGAAACCATCTGTAGAGCATGCTACAACTTTTAAGGTGCCTTCAAGAGAGTAACCTCACAAATTTTAACTCTGGATTTTTGTTAAGTGAATTTACTAATTTGTGTATTCATTGGGGTACAGAGTTTAATGGTAGGTGACCTTGTCCTTGTTTTCCCTACCACTGTTCATCATGAACTCTCCTGCAAATTAGGATGAGAACCAGTACTTTCATAGTGGTGGCCCTGTGGAAACAAATTACATATTTCATTTCTTCTAAATCCTCACAACAGCTTCATGAAACAGTGTTTTTTCCCTGTGACTGAAAAGAAAGAGTCAGTTAAGTGACCTAGACCTGCTGAAAGTAACATTGTCTAGATAAGGCAAAGTTGGGCTTCAAACTCAAGTCTTCTAAACCTTCTGGCTTTCTCTACCCTGCCAGAAGGCTTTCTGTTCTTGGCATCTTGAATATAGTATGTTGGGGAATGAAAGTCTTGTGTACCACTGGAAAGTCTTTTCTGATCTCCACTGTATTCTTTTGGGCCCAAAATAGAGGGACCAAATGGCAGGATATATCTCATACCAACAGAGGACATCATCAGTCCACAGAGACAGTGATTTCTATGGTGATCATCTAGAGACTGGGGCTCAGGAGTTAACGGCCATCCCTTATTCTTTTGGTGGGCTTCAGGATGGAGCAACAGACTACCTGCCACCATTGGAGAGCTGCTTACTCTTTAGGAATCTAGCTTGTGTATTTTGAGTTTTTTAGTATTTAGAGAGCCCTATGCTGGGACCTTTGGTAAATAATAAGTTATCCTGTATTTATTGAGTATATACTGTGTTCCAGAACTGTACCAGTCCTTTAAAGTGCTTCGTTTTATTTAGACTGCAAACAACCCTGTAGGGTTGTTACTGTTTTCTCCATTTAAGGTATGAAACCTGATCCCAGATCTGGTGCTGGATTCATCCCCTCCTTGTAATCACAAAGTGGCCATATTTTCTTTGGAATTGCACATAGGTGTTTTACCTGATTTACCTGTATGCATGCCCAAGGAATTTTGCAGTCCCCTTCCCAGGGCTGACAGGCAAGGTCTCTTTCCTTACTGTGGGACTCTGAGTATAGGGTGGACTGAACTCCAGCCAGAGTTACTTATCTTTCTTTTTCCTGCAGGTCTGTAACATTGTGGCTGGGCAGCGCTGCATTAAGAAGCTGACTGACAACCAGACTTCCACCATGATAAAGGCTACAGCTAGATCGGCCCCAGACAGACAGGAGGAGATCAGCCGCCTGGTCAGTGGGGCTTCAGAGAAATGTATGCTTGGTTGCTCAGTCGCTGGGGTCCCTGGGAACATAGATGCTTTTCTGCCTTAACAAGACTCTCAGGAGGACGCAAGTCTAGATTTGTTGCCTGGAACTCCATAGGACTCCCCTTGCTTCTTGACCCTGTAGCTGCTTTGCTTTCTGTTTTTGTTCTCTTTTATATTACTTCCCTATGTTATCCACTCCCAGTTACTTCATCTTCCACTTTCCCTTCCTTTTTTAGGGCTATTTTTTGCCTCTCTCAGCTGCCCAGGGTATATTCTATTTGGGACCCAAGGGGTAAGGAGTATTGCCAAGTTGCTCTCCTGAGGTCCCCCCCTTTCTTTTATCTTACAGATGAAGAATGCCAGCTATAACCTAGATCCCTACATTCAGGAATTTGGGATAAAAGTGAAGGATGACATGACGGAAGTGACGGGACGAGTGCTGCCGGCTCCCATCTTGCAGTATGGCGGCCGGGTGAGCAGGGTCAGGGCCAGACAACATCTCTGGGGCATTTTGGGGGGAGGTTGGGATGTATAGCCGGGGTCTTTTGCTCCTCTACTCACGAGGCTCACCTGGACGCCCCCTTTGCTGATCTGCAGAACCGGGCCATTGCCACACCCAATCAGGGTGTCTGGGACATGCGGGGAAAACAGTTCTACAACGGGATTGAGATCAAAGTCTGGGCCATTGCCTGCTTCGCACCCCAAAAACAGTGTCGAGAAGAAGTACTCAAGTAAGGAGGGCTGGGTGTATGGATGGGAGGGCGGGAAAGGACCCCAGGTTGCCTACTTTCCCCTACCTGCAAGAGGCCAAGATTTGATCTGTAGTGTATTCTTGCTGCTTCTCAGCTCTGCCTCCTTGTCCTGTGTGGCTCAAACTTCTGCCTATTCCTTTCTACCAGTCTGTGTCAGGAGTCTTGATAAGGAGCCATCTTTGTTCAGAGATAATGATTTCAGGGAATCTGCTAAGGGAATCCTGAACTATTTTAATGTTATAATTATTAACGTGGTAATAAATAATAGTAAATGACTACAATGTTCATGCCAACATTGTACCTAATTTTATGTTTTTCTAAAGGTGGTAGTATTTCCATTTTCAGGAGAAGGAAGCTCAAAGTGGTTAAGTGACCTGTACAAAGTTTGCATATCCAGAAAGTGTCAGAGTTGGGATCAAATAAGATCTGAGGCTTTGAAGCTTATATTCCTACTTGGAAACAAGAAAGAGTAACTTATTCAGCTGGTCCTCTGAGCTGTCCTCCCCTTGCAACAAAATTTGTTCAGTCAGGTCCAAGTAACCTGAATCAGGTGGACATGTGTTGTAAAGGCCTCCGAGCTGCCTCTCCCTGTGGCTGAGGGTAGGGCAGATCGCAGTGAAGCAAGTGATAAGCCAACGGGTTTAAAGAACAGGGTAAGGGAGTAATGGTCTTGAGTAAGTGAATGAGTTAAGTGGAAGAAGTCACTGATTCTCTTCCCCTGCAGCCCTTATTTGTTTAAGATTTCAGTTATTTATTTTTAGAGAGAAGGGAAGGGAGAGAGAAACATCAATGTGTGGTTGCCTCTTGCATGCCCCCAACTGGGGACCTGGACTGCAACCCAGGCATGTGCCCTGACTAGGAATCGAACCAGCAACCCTCTGGTTGGCAGGCCAGTTCTCAATCCACTGAGTCACACCAGCTAGGGCTGCAACCACAGGTAAACCACCTACCACCATCACAATTATAGTTTGTTTTAAATGGGTTCCTCTTGTGCTGTTTCCTGGGTTCTTGGTATTTTAACCCTCATTTAAGTCAGGCTTCTTCTAGGCTTGGCCTAACATTGGAGGGCTGGTCCGTAGCAGTATTGGAAATGCTCCCAGCTCTCTAACTTTGTGCCTTTGTGTTACCTTGTTGGTAGCTCTGTTCTCTGTGTGCTTCTCTCTTACTCTCCTGTCTTTCTTTACTTGTTTCATGGATGAGGCAGTACTAGGGTCAACCCTGTTGAAAAGGCCCCTATGTTTCAGCAATATATCATTTTTAGCGTAGGACTTCAAGACCTTTCCCATTTTACACTTCACTCAATACTTTGTGGCCCCTAGTACTGGACACACTATCCCAAGTGATCTGGTAGTAGAGAGAAGATTGGGACTTCTAGTTTCCTTTAAGTAGAGATACATTATTAATGGGCTCTAGTAACATGTTGGTTTTCTTAGTGGCTACATTGTAGCTGTATATATTGGAAGAGAAATGGAAAAAAATACTGTTAATAGTCTTAAGTAGATACAATGTTATAGATAAATTTGACATTTTCTTTATATCCCCCATCCTGGCATTTCTTTCTTCTGATGCAGCTGCTCTCATGAATTACTATAACCTTCCTACCCAATTGATACATTTTTATATACCTATATGTATATAAATGATATTAAACTTTACAGAGCATAGCAACGACTTTCTTGTGGGCTTAAAAAAATATATTATTTATTTTTAGAGAGAGGGGAAGGGAGGGAGAGAGGGAGAGAAAAGAGAAACATCAGTGTGAGATTGCCTCTCAGGCACCCCCAGTTAAGGACCTGGCCTGCAACCCTTTGGTTTGCAGGCGAGCCAGCACTCTATCTACTGAGCCACACCAGCCAAGGCTCTTGTGGTTTTTAAGTATGTGAAAAATATTTATTTTCTCACTACATAGGGTTTACAGTCATACTGATATTTATTTATACATTATAATAGCATCCTCGAAACAACTTGCATTTTTCTCTATTTGTACATTACTGCCTTTTTTTTTTTTTTTTTTAAGAGAGAGAGCGAGAAGGAAAGGGAGGGAGAAAGGGGAATAAGCATCGATGTGCGAGAGAAACATCAATCAATTGCCTCTCACACACCCCCAGCTGAGGACCTGGCCTGCAACCCAGGCATTTTCCCTGACTGGGAATCAAGCCACTGATCTTTTGGTTTGCAGGCTGGCACTCAATCCACTGAGCCGTATCAGCCAGGGCTCTTTTCTTTGTTTTTAAATACTCACCTAAGGATATGTTTATTGACTTGAGAGAGAGAAGCACCAAGTGGTTGCTTCCCATACACGCCCTAACTGAGGATCAAACCTGCAACCCAGGCATGTGCCCTGGCCGAGAATCTCCCCCGCAACCATTTGGTGTACTGGACGATGACGCCCCAGCTGGTGAGCCACCCAGCAAGGGCATTATTGCTTTTAATCTCTTAAAAAAGATTAAAAGGATTTGCACAAATTTCCTACTGTTCATTTTAGTCTGTCATTATATTTACATAGCTTAACTTTTTGAGTCTAATTCATGTGTACTCCCTCTTCCAACTTTATCTTCCTTTCCTAGGGTGTAGCCCTAAAGCCAAAGGACAGAGGCTTGTTTAATTACTCATTCTTAACCTCCAAGAAATAGTAGGGGCAGAAGCAGCTCATTTTTACTGAGCATCTCCTGTGTTCTGGTTACTATTGGGACCTTATTTTAATTTGAGCAAAGAGGACATCTGCCTATTGCTGTGCAGCGGTAACAACATAGGAGTAGCCGCTTTGAGTGGGAGATGGTAAGGACCCTGAGAATTCCCTCAGGTGCCTTCCCTGAACCCTCTCAGTTCTCTGCTTCTACCATTGAACTTAGCAAGTTCTCTCTTGTCCTCCTCAACTATAAATGTTTTTGGCATTAGTTGTGATCATGTCTCATTCATCTCAGTACCTGTCAGAGTGCCAGGAACCTAAGATGGAGGCATGTGATCCAAGGTATTTAAGTGGGACTTACTGCCTCCTGTTATGACCATACTTGTGCTACAGGAACTTCACAGACCAGCTGCGGAAGATTTCCAAGGATGCAGGGATGCCCATCCAGGGCCAGCCTTGCTTCTGCAAATATGCGCAGGGGGCAGACAGCGTGGAGCCCATGTTCCGGCATCTCAAGAACACCTACTCAGGGCTGCAGCTCATTATCGTCATCCTGCCAGGGAAGACGCCAGTGTATGGTACAGTTCTCTTGGGACAGTGATAACGATGATAGGACTCTTCTCGGGGTAGTTGCCTGGAAGCTCCAAGGCAGGACTCAGTGTGGATTCTTAGCTCTTCTGCGAGCTGAGCTGTTCCTTAATGCCAGTGCTCCTCTTATGGGAGAAATATCAGCCTGTATGAGCCATTGAGTGGCTTACCTGCTTACCTGCTCACATTCCCTTCTGGTAACATTTACTAGGATCCTGTGTGCTGGCCTTTATGCCAGGCTAACTGGGCCAGATACAGAGATGGGTTAGTCCAGATTCTTGTTCTTAGAAGAGTGTTGTCTATCAAGGTATAGTGCAGCACACCTAACCAAGCAGAATGTGTGGTGGTCCCATTGTTGCCTAGGGAATGACTTGAACTTTCTGGAAAGTGTTTTCTCTCTCTTTTTCCCTCTTTTGAGAATAGGAATGACTATCTACATCTTTTGCTTGGTACTTTTCTCTTACTCTATTTTCTCTTCCTACCTCTTCTGGAAGAGGTGCCCCTCTTCTTACATTGCTCAGCCTGGGTGTGCTTTTCTTCTCATCCCATCCTGACACCTTTGGAAGTTCTACCTTTTAACCCCAAGCATCTTCAGATTTCCCATCGTAGAACACATCCCACAATCTGCCATCTCCTTTAGCCTTGGTCTTCCTATTTTTCTGTGGTTCTTAATCAAACTTTTTGAATGAGTGCACCCGCTTCCTCACCAGCCACTAATCATCCACCTCGTTCATCTGTTTTACTTTTACCTTTCTCTGAAACCTTTTCTGCACAGGGTCACCAGTAACCTTTCTCAGTTCGCTTCTCTTCTCGATATCTTCTCCTGTCTCATCTTACTTATTTTTGTCATTAGCAGGAATGCTTGGTATTCTCCAGATCGCTGTATTTTCCTCTTTTTGTTTACACTGTAGTGAAATTCTCATGCATTCAGTTGCTTCAGTCATCACCAATTATTATCATATGTTGTAATGTAGTATTAATATCTGGATTAAACCCTTGATCTCTCTGTAGCTCCCATCTATCTCTTTGACTTTTTTCCCTTACTTTGTCAAGAATTTATTGATGACCTACAATGTGTGAAACACTGCTAGATCTTGAATACATTGGTGACAAAAACAGATGTAGTTTCTGCCCTTATAAAGTGTTTTGGTAGATCATCTCTTCAGTAGCTTGTCATTTCTGTCTAACAGTAAGCCTTTTCTTGACTTTTCTCTTTTGTGTTTGGGGTCACAATTGCTTCTGGGTGCCTTCATTCAGACTTTGGAGGTAGCCTGTCTTCTTTTTGCTTCAGCTCCACTGTTCTTTTTTATAGTTTTAAGATATATTTCCTATTTTCCACCCACACTTCTCAACCTAGTTCTTACATTTCTTCTCAAATCTTTCAGATTTTGTTATTGGATGAAATTTTTATAGCTGTACTCCCCAAAAACTTTCATCAATCTCCATTCACAGAATAAAAGTTTTCAGAGCCCTGATCTTAGTTTAACCTTTTAGTCTTTATCTTGTGCTTTTCCCATTGCTACACATACAGAAAAGATCACATGTTCTGGAGTTAGATAGAACTGGATTTTAATCCTGGCCATGCCAATTTACCTAACCTTTCTGAGCCTCATGAATTAACTGTATAAAAAGTAGCATCTAACATGATGCCTGGCACATAGTAGATACTCAAATGCTCATTCCTTGTTTGTGCTTTCCAGGCTCTGGTTTTGCTTACATCATTTGCCTTTGCCTAGAGTAAGTATTTTACTTCTTATTCTCCACCTTGCCCTTAAAATTCTCTTCATCCTACAACTCCCTGTTTAAATGTACTTATTCCTTGAAGCCTTCTCTTGTCATTCCACCGGGAAGATGAACTAGTCTCTCTGGATTCTAGAAATTTTATAGTTGCTGATCAATTACTATCAGGCCTGATACTGATACTATTTTGACTATGGAATAGATCTGAACCTGCTCTGAAACCTTTTCTCTGAATATGCACACCTAAGGTAGAGCCTTTCACTTACTAATTATTTATGCAGGGAAGTTGGTTGAACTCTGATCCATGTCTCTCTTGGGCCTTAGATTGATAGTCCTTGGATGGAAAATAAAGATGGTTTTTAGGAGAACTGCTTTGAGTAAGTACCCATGTTTCTGGTTCCCTCCATTAAAAGGAGAATCGAATGTTTTGGCCTGCCTGGGCTGTATATAGTGCAGGATATTTGGGGAAGCCAGTGCTTGCTCAGAGAATTTTCCATTCCCTGCAGTCAGTAATGTTATAGCTCTCTACAGCCCTAATACCTTTATTAGGACTTTGGATTTCTTACAGTTACATGCTATTCCTTGATTATACCACTTGCACAATGGGGCTATCTGCTTAGGAATTAAAACAGCAGATAAAGTGGGTCAGTCATTCTTCTAAAGACCCCTGATCTTTTTTCCTGGGAGGCCAAGTGAATGGAATTCTTGCTTTGACGGTCAAACTAAGTCCAATTACATTGTAGTTGCCCTGAGGGTGTAGGACAGTTGTGACATTTGCCCAGTTTTGATCTGCCATATCTTGTCCTGTCCTTAGTATTTTTAACTTCTTTCTTCCCACTAAAATAATATTATTGTCATTTTCAAAAATGTAGACATTTTTAAATTTACTTATAATCCTCACTCAGGGATATGTATTTTATTGATCTTATTTATTTTTTTAATATTTATTTATTTTTAGAGAGCTGAAGGGAGAGAAACATGTATTGGTTGCCTCTCACACACTGTCAACTGGAGGCCTGTTCCACAGGCCAGGCATGTGCCCTGACCTAGGGATCCAACTGGTGATCTTCCTGTTTACAGGCTGGTACCCAGTCCACTGAGCCACACTAGCTAGAGTTGTGTTTTTATTGATTTTGGAGAAGGAGGGGGTGTGGGCAGAGAATCATCTAAATAGGAAAGAAGGGGGGACATAGAGAAACTTCAATGGGTTGCCTCCTGTGCATGCCCCAACTGGGGATGGAACCCGCCTTCTTTCTGTGTACAAGACACACTCCAACCAGCTGAGCCACATGTCCAAGAGCTTTACTGTGAACTTTTTTATTGAAGTATAATATACATGTAGAAATATTAGGTGTTCAGTTCATTGATTTTTCACAAAGTTCACAGCAGTGTAAACAGAACCCAGTTCTGTTGGCAGCAGAACGTTACCACAACCCCAAGTTCCCAGTCACTACAACTCGCCATCAGTGCTAATCACTGTTGTTCTGGCTTCCAACGTCATGGGTGCTTTGCCTGTCTTTGAGCTTTATATAAGTGGAATCATGGGTTGATGTACTTTATTTGTGTCTGGCTTCTTTCATTCAGTGTTATGTTTGTGAGGTTCATCCAGTTTGTGTACTTGCAGTTTGTTAGAATTTTCCATCATGTGAATATTTCACAACTTACATATATTTATTCATTCTACTGTTAATGGGCATATTTGGGTTATTTCCAGTTTTTACTATTAAAAGTAATGCTTTAGTGAACATTCTCGTGCCTCTCCTTTGGGCATGTACACCATTTCTATTGGGTAATTACCTAGGAGGGATTTTAAGTGCACAAATTTACACTTCTACCAGGAGTGTATGAGAGTTCTTCATAGATACTTCTTTTTCTTTCTTTTTTCTTTTTTCAAGGGGCAGAGATATATTCCAACTAATTCTAATAGAAAAATATTAGTTGAGTAGTTTTTCTTTTTTTCTTTTTTTTTTAGTTGAGTAGTTTTTAAATAGTTAACCACTTGGTTTTTCTTTTAGTATATTTTATTGATTATGCTGTTACATTTGTCTCAATTTCTTTTCCCTTTACTCCCTTCCACTCAGTATTCCCCCTCCTCTCCAGCAGCCCCACCCACTTAGTTCATGTCCATGGGTCGTTCATATAACTTCTTTGGCTTCACCCTTTCCAATATTATTCTTAACTTCTCCCTGTCTATTTTGTACCTATCAATTGTGCTTCTTAATCCCTGCACCATTTCTTCCCCTTTCCCCCTCCCAGCTGATAATGCTCCAAATGATCCGCATACCTATGTTTCAGTTTCTGTTTTGGTTGTTTGCTCAGTTTGTTTTTATTTTTTAGGTCCTGTTGTTGATTGTTGTGAGTCTTCTAGATATTTATTTACCAAGCTTGGTATTTCTCTTTTTCTTTTTTTGGTTTAAAGATTGTATTTATTTAAAATTTTTAAATTTATTTTGACTTTAGAGCCATTTATTTTTAGAGAGTAGGGAAGGGAGGGAGAAAGTGGAAAAGAAACATTGGTGTGAGAGAAAAATATCAGCTGCTTGTCTCCTATACACCCTGACCCAGGCATGTACCCTGACCGGGAATTGAAATAGCAACCTTTTGTTTTGCAGGAGGATGCCCAACCCACTGAGTCCCACTGGTCAGGGCTACCTCTTTCCTTTTAGCTATTCTTATGGGTGTTTGGTGATAATGCATTGTGCTTTTAATTTGATTTTTCTGATGATTGGTAAGATTGAATATCTTTATATGTCTACTGGCTATTTTACTGGTGTCTTTAGTAAAGTGCCTGCTTGAATCTTTTTTTTTTTTTTTCTTTTTTTTGACTTAATTACCTTTTCTTATTGATACATGTTCTTTATAATTTCTTTATTGAATGTATATGTGTATTACACATCTCTGCTCTGTGGCTTGCCTTTTTATTTTCTGTTCTTTAAATTTTATTTATTACTATTTTAAAAAGATTTTATTTATTATTTTTAGAGAGGGGGAAGGGGGAGAGGCAGAGAGAGAGAGAGACATCAATGTATGGTTGCCTTTCACCTGCCTCTAGCTATGGACCTGGCTGGAGACCTGGCTTGCAACCTGGTTATGTGTCCGGGCTGGGAATCGAACCAGCAACCTTTGGGTTCACAGGCCAGCACCTTATCCACTGTGCTACCAGCCAGGGCTTAAATTTTATTTTTATTTATTTTTAGAAGGGAAAAGGGGGAGAAAGAGAGAGAGATATGTACCAGAGATACATTGACTGGTTGCTTCTTGCATGCCCCCAACTGGGGACCTGGCCCACAACTCAGGCATGTGGCCTGACTGGAATTCGAACTGGTGACCTTTCAGTTTGCAGATCAGCATTCCATCCACTGAGCCACACCAGCCAGTGCAGCTATTTACTTTTTAAAGGTGTCTTTTGTTGAACAGAATTTTAAAATTTTAATGTAGTCCAATTTACTAATATTTAAAAAAACTTTTTTTAAGCCTTTCATATTTAGAACTGATCTATCTCTGCCAGAAACTGTTGCTTTCTCTGTCTTCTTTCAGTGGTTCCTCTGCTGGTGGAAAGCCTGGAATCTCAGCTTCCTGCCCACACCTAGAATCAGCAGATGTACCACAGATATAACCAGCTGCAGAAGATAGCCCACCTCTGTGAACTTCCCTCTCTGGAATTTTAGCCTCTCTCTGTTGCCTTCAAAATGATGATTTCTGTATTGTGGCTGGCTTTTCTGAATATTTTCTGTAGAAGCACTGGTTTACCACTAACTACTCCATCTCTCTTGGAAGAAGAAATGATCCCTTTAGCTTTTGAAACATGCTCAAGTCTCTCCCGTTGAAAATATACCTAACCCTTCACTGATCCTACATTTCCTTCTTAGTACTTTATATCACTGAAAGAGTTGTTTCCTCTATACGTTACTTTTTTGCCTTGATAACACTAAATCCAAAGGACATTTCTGGTCTTCATTTTACCTGATTTCTTGGCAGCATTTGACTTTGTTGAACACGGGCTTCTCCTTCAAACATTCTCCCTTCCTTTGGCATTCATGATACAACTGTCTTGATCTTCCTCTTAGTTTTCTGGCTTTTTCTCCTCTGAAGATTCAGGTCTAAGCTCTGTTCTTTTTTTATTCTGTTCTCTTCCTTGGTGATCCCATCAAGATTATGCCTTCACTTACCGGTACCTATGTATCTCACAAATTTTCATCTCCATTTGACTACTCTTTAGTTTCTAACTACTCTACCCAGGTGCCTACTCGATATCCTCACTGGGATGACCAAAAAGCACTTTAAACTCAAAATGTCTCAAACAGAAATTTATGATCTAGTCATTCTACTAAAGCAAGAAACATAGAAGTGATCCATAAAAATTATCTTTCCCTATAAATGAAGTCTGATGTTTTAAAGTATCTCTTGAATCTGTTTCTCTCTATCCTCAACAACTGCTTTGTTAACACCAGCTACTCTCATTTCTTCCCTAGTTCAGTCCCTTTGCTCTCCTTTGTAGTTACTTGACCTTTTAGTTTCTCAGACGTATAATGCTACCTCCTATCAGAGTGCATTTTAGCATGCTGTTCCCTCTTACTGCATTGCTCTCTCCCAAACTGCCCTCCTCTTCTAGGTCCTTTTATACCTTTAGATTTCAGTTTAATCAGTACTTAGTTCTTTCCTGGCTAGATTATTACCCCTTATTACATTCTGTCATAGCTCCCTGAAAATTTCTGTTGTATCATTTATCATTGTACTTTTCATAGTTTAAAAAATTAGTCACTAGATAGTAAGCACTATAAAAGCAGGGACCCTGTGTGTTTCTGGCCACCATTGTGGTTCCTAGCATCTCATATACCTCCTGGATCTTATAGGTATTCATTAAGTATTTGTGAATGCACTAATCATTTCTCTCCCCACTCATAGCTGAGGTGAAACGTGTTGGAGATACACTCTTGGGAATGGCTACACAGTGTGTGCAAGTAAAGAACGTGGTCAAGACCTCACCTCAGACTCTGTCCAACCTCTGCCTGAAGATCAATGTCAAACTTGGTGGCATAAACAACATCCTAGTCCCTCACCAGCGGTATGAACTGTATTGCCCACTTGCCCTTGCCAAGCAAGGTACCATTCTGGGGATTGATGAAAAGATAGGACCCTGCCCAGACAGAACGAGTCAGGCACAAGGGAGCGAGGACCAAAGTGGATGCTAGATGGTGCCAAGGAGAGAAGACCCATCTCCTCACCGTTTTGTTTTCTCTTCCTTGCTCAGCTCTGCAGTCTTTCAACAGCCAGTGATATTCCTGGGAGCAGATGTTACACACCCTCCAGCAGGGGATGGGAAAAAACCTTCTATCACAGCTGTGAGTTATACTCTCCAACTTTCACACACAGTTCTCTTAGCTCTGAGCTCCCAAGTCTGCCCATTCCCTTAGCTTTGGCACTTGACCCTTCATAAGAACTTTTCCTCCCAGCTGCTCATCCCCATTAACCACTCCCTTGCTCTCTTCATAAAATTAACTGTAAGACATCTCTTTTTTTCCAGTGAGAGCAATTGAGGTGGAGGCTGTGGCCAGAGACCTGGCCCAGTCTCCATTACTCCTGCTCTGTGCTCAAGCTTCTCTCTTTCTCTTCATGCCCACTTTTGGAATATGCTGCTGACCATCCCTGTTTCCTGAAATCCCTTTTAAGGGAGTTACTTAGTTTTCTCTTTCCCATTCTTACCCTTGATCTACCTAGTAGATGAGTTAATCTCTCTTACCCCTCTCCCGACTACCTGCTCCCTATACCCTGGGGGCTTCTGAATTGCTAGGGGGACCAAGCCTTCCTTCCCACTTCCATTTCCTCAGCCCTCGTGTTTCTCTATGCAGACTGGGTTGCATACCCCTGTTTTCCTTATGGCCAAATATCCTAGGCTCTGGCTACTGTCCCTTTTGAAAGTAATGTTACTCTCACCACCTGCAGGAATACTTTTCACCATGGTTCCTGGGTAGACTAGTACTTGAATGAAAAAAGGACAAACTTGTAGCTAGATGAGATTATTATTATTATTATTATTATTATTTTAAGATTTTATTCAACCATTTCTAGAAAGAGGGGGAGAGAGAGTCAAAGAGGGAGAGAGACATCCATGTATGATTGCTTTTCACCTGCCTCCAGCCACAGACCTGACTGGGGACCTGTTTTGCAACCTTGTTATGTTCCCTGGCTGGGGAATCGAACCTGTGACCTTTGGGCTCACAGGCCAGCACCTTATTCACTGTGCTACCAGCCAGGGCTGAGATTATTTTTTAAACAAGTAATGCCAAACCTTCACATTCCCCTTGGCAAGTGAGTAGAGAAATAAACTTCACCAAGTATCTACTGTGGGGTAGACCCTCTGTAAAGTGCTTTATATATACTGTAACAGCACTGCAAGCAGGTGATGTTCTTATCCCATTCAAGAGGAGGAGAAGGATCAGATGGATTAAGTAACTTCTGCATGGGTGATAGAACAGAGGTTGAAACCAAGACTCATTAAATCCAAAACTCTACTCATTCTGTAACATAGTTTTCTTGCTGAGAAGCCTTTGCCCAAACTCACAGCCACATAGTATTGGGTGGGTGGAGATTCTAGGGACTGATCCTGCTTCTTTGGTTGTCAGGTGGTAGGCAGCATGGATGCCCACCCCAGCCGTTACTGTGCTACTGTGCGGGTGCAGAGACCTCGGCAGGAGATCATCGAAGACTTATCTTACATGGTGCGTGAGCTGCTCATCCAGTTCTACAAGTCTACCCGCTTCAAGCCTACTCGAATCATCTTCTACCGAGATGGAGTTCCTGAAGGCCAGCTCCCTCAGGTAGGGCCCGCAGTAGGTGAAAAAAACCTTTATATTGAGGCTAGAGGGTCTAATGAGAGCAGAGTACGGCTACCTTTGCTAAGCTATTAGCACTTGCAACTTGGCTAAATGGAAGAAACTTAGGAGCAGAGATCACAACTGAGGGGTGATATGTACAAGCATCTGTAGACTTTTCTTCTTGTAACACAAGACCCTCAGTGCCTGTTAGTTGGTTCATGTTGCAGACTGATTTCTTCAGTGTGCATCAGAGTCATCAGGAAGGCTTGTTAAAACATGTTGCAGGGCTTACCCTTAGAATATCTGATATAGTGAGCCTAGGATGGGCACTAGAATTTGTAGTTCTGACAAGTTCCTTGGTGAGGCTGCTTGTCTGGAGGCCACTGCTGCTGACCTTTCTACATAATGTTCCTTCTATTTGTTCTGCCTGCCAAGCCTTCATATTTTGTTTAAACTTGTAAACTGCACTAGTATCTTTGACTACCATTTAATAAAAATGTAACTACCATTTATTGGGTACTTTTTATGTGCCATAAACTGTGCTAAGCACTTCAATATGTCTTCTATTTAGTGCTTAAAGTAGCCCTATGAAAAAATCATTATTCCATTTGACAAATGAGAAAACTGGGATTTGGAATTGATTTCATCAGTGTCACCTAAGCTATAAGCAGTAGAACTGGGATTTATTTAGACAAATGGGTCTGATTTGAAAGTCCATGCTATTAGCCATGACGCCCAATTTCCTCCAAGCATTCAGTGTTGCCTAAAATACCAGATAAATTTATCACATCACTTCTCTGTTCAGAAATGTCTAGTTCATATAGCCTTAGGTTAAAATTCAAACTGCTTAGCAGAGCAGTCAGCAGTTATTAAGCCCCTGCTAGGTTTTCTATGCTTTACTTAATTATCTGCTTTAGTCTTCACAACAGTTTTGTGAGGCTGGTCTTACCAGAGACTTTGGTAGTTGTTGAGAAAAGGAGACTTTAGCAGGGTTAAGTAACTTGCTCAGGGAACTGCAACTAGATAAAACTTGGGTTTGAACCTAGTTTTAATTGATTGTAAATTCTATCCATGTCTGCTGTACACTTTTGACTCCCTATATCTGATTTCCAAGGCCAAAAAGTGACTTGCCTATGGTTATTTACCTGTAGCTGCTTCTTGATCTAGTCCATTTTCTTAACAACCTGCTTCTTTGTAGGACAGAATTTATCTGCTCCCTCTGCACCTGTTTCTGAACTATGTGTCTGCTCATCTCTCTTGGTACCAAACTTGTCTGCTTTTGGAGGTCACAGGGGAACTCCCACTATCCTCCTGATACTGAACATGACCTTATTTTGGCCATTGTGAGTTTAGTGATTTCTTTGTGAACCTTGGTTCTGTGTCTTGATTTAGGTCTCTCAGTACATAAAAACCAGGTAAGTGCTCTCTGCTGGTGCTGAGACTCCTAGCCAGGGTTTTATAGGAACATATTAGGCTGATTTTGGCAGGAAGGAAAGGCCCAACAGCTCTGATGGCTGTGTGTCAGCTTATAAAGGGGGACAGCAAAGAGCCATAGTATGTGTCAACCCTTTAGCTCAGAAAGATGTGTGAACTCAAGAGGAGCTGTATGTCCTTTGTCTCCCTCCTTATCCTATGCTTAGATCCTCCACTATGAGCTGCTGGCCATTCGTGATGCCTGTATCAAACTGGAAAAGGACTACCAGCCTGGGATCACTTATATTGTGGTGCAGAAACGCCATCACACCCGCCTTTTTTGTGCTGACAAGAATGAGCGAGTGAGTGAGGGATTGAGGAAGCCACCTTTACCCTCATCTGTCCCATCTCCCTTCTCTTAATATGGAAGAAGCCCTTGAGATAAAATCTGGGGATTTAGTCCTTGGCCTGTTCGTTCTCTCTGGTCCCTTCCCTCTAGCTCTTGTGGTCCTTCCTCTGCCACCTCCTTCCCTTTGTTCCCCTCTTCTCCCCTCCTTCCCTTATACTTCCTCTCCCTCCTCCTAGCTCCCTGGCCTATAGACCCCATATATAGACCAGCTCCCAGAGAAGGGAAAGGGAACTACCATTTATTGAACTTCTCCTATGTGCCAGACATTGTACAAGGCGTCTTCCTCACAGCAGCCCTGTGAGGTAGGTACTATTATTATCTCCAGTTTAACCTCAGAAAGGTTAAATGACTTGCTAAGATCACACAGCTTAATAAATGGTGAATCTAGCACTTAGACACAGTGCTGTGTGACTTTAGAGGCCCATTATTTCAAAACCCAATACCCTCTGGGAAGAGTGATCCTCTGGAATTCTGGTGGAGTCAGAATAGAATTGAGTTGGGTCCCTTGTTAGGGCCAGGCAGGTATTGGGATCTTGGTTGTCTTTGTCTCTGTACAGATTGGGAAGAGTGGTAACATCCCAGCTGGGACCACTGTGGACACCAACATCACCCACCCGTTTGAGTTTGACTTCTATCTGTGTAGCCACGCAGGCATCCAGGTAGCTGGGCTACATCCTGGGGTTTCCAATGGGTTGAAATATAGTTGATGATTACCACTGCCTCTAGAATAGATTTGTCATCACAGTCCTGATTTGAGTGGCATTCAAATCAGGATTGCTCTCTTAATAAGTCCTTTTAGCGTACTTGAACAGAAATACACTTTAATATCTTAGGCAAATTGCCCATAAGAGGGGTTCTTTATGTCATAGGTGAATTTGTGTTTGTTCATGGGTGGGTCTTCCAGCTTAGCCATATCTTAAACAGTGATCCTGTTCCTTATTATCAACCATCCCCTCTGCCCAATCTGTGGGGCCCCTCACCTTCCTATCTTCCCAGGGCACCAGCCGACCATCCCATTACTATGTCCTTTGGGATGACAACCGTTTCACAGCGGATGAGCTCCAGATCTTGACGTACCAGCTATGCCACACTTACGTACGATGCACACGCTCCGTCTCTATCCCAGCACCTGCCTACTATGCCCGCCTGGTGGCTTTCCGGGCACGATATCACCTAGTGGACAAGGAGCATGACAGGTGAGGCCTGGGATCAGGCTGGTTTCTTTTTCGCTTTGGCCTCTGGTACCAGACCCTCCCAGCTTTCCTTGGGTAGAAGAAAAATGGGTATTGTTCAATGTGGTGTCTCTGGGTTCATCTGCCAAATCTGGGTTGGATTTCTTTTTTCTCCTTAAGCTGGTATGGGAATTAGTGCCCTAGGGATGGGGAGGGGGGTGGTGATTAGCAGCAGCTCAGTTCACGGAAGGACTTCTTTCATTTTTCCTTTTCAGTGGAGAGGGGAGCCACATATCTGGGCAGAGCAATGGGCGGGACCCTCAGGCCCTGGCCAAAGCCGTGCAGGTTCACCAGGATACTCTGCGCACCATGTACTTCGCTTGAAGGCAGAACGCTGTTACCTCACTGGATAGAAGAAAGTTTTCCAAGCCCCAAGAGCTGTGCCACCCAATCCAGAGGAAGCAGGGAGGAGGGAGGTGGAGTAGGGAGGAGTGCAGAAGGTCTGTTTCCTTCTATAGGTGGGGCAAAAGGGTGGGGAACAGGGCCAGTAAGCCAGACCACCAGCCAGAAATTTCTGATATTCACCTCATACCCCTCACCCATCTTGTCACATCTGGCCCTGACCACTGGACCAAGAGGGGCAGCACAGGTGCCCACCATACACACAGGTGTCTCATGTGACTCACAGTGCTAAAGACTCATGCCTGACAGCTGGGTAAGGTAGGTTCTACAGTCCTTTGGACAAAAGCTGGTAGGTTTGGGTTTGATACTTTAGATGGGAAAGTGAGGTGCTTGAGAAAGTGGGTGGGAGGAGGGAAGGATTTTTAGGAGCCTTAATCAGAAAAGGTCTAGATTTGTGTAAGAAGAAAAATGAAAACAGAACCAGATCAATATTTTAGGATACAAGATGTTTTAATGGGTTAAGTATCCACTTTTTAGGAAGGTTTTTTAATGCTAATGGTTTTGGTTGCTCCTCCCCCTCCTGCCACCTCCCTTCCCTTATTGTTCTCTCACCACCTTTTCCCGCCCTACCTTATACCTCCTTCCTGATTCGACATCCAGCCCCTGATATGACTTAAGGCACTATGGCACTTAGCTCTGAAGTGACACGACCCTGTCTTCCTTCCGCCTGCTGGTGGGTAACCAGTGCCTTCCCTGTAATGGTAATGCTGCAGAACTGCAACCTTTTGTACCTTTCTTTGGGGGGGGGGGGGGGGGGGGGGGGGGGGGGGGGGGGGGGGGGGGGGGGGGGGAGAGGAGGAGGTAGGTAGGTGGGGAAGAAATATCCTTAACCCAACAAGCCTCCAGCCAGAGCGCCAGCTATTTTGCATTTAAAGGAATTGACTTTCATATTCATTGAGCTTTTTAAAAGGTTATAACCTCAAGATGGTTAAAATCCATTGACATTTGCACTTTCAGACCTGACAAGTCTCTGGAGCTGCTGAGATGACTGGCTATACCTCCTTTCCCCCCTGTCCTACTCCCACCCTCCCGCCTGCCTGGGTCTGGAGTTACTTCATAGCTTTTCTCACTCTTGGCTTATTTGCCCCCAATGGTCAAGTCTCATGTTTCAATATTTCTTAACTGGGGTGTCTTAAAACAAATGATCCTTAGGTCTAAAATAAGAAAGAAAAAAAAAAAAAAAAAAGAGCAAAAACTAAATGTTATTTTTGTACCATAACTTGAGTCTATTGCCAAAATCTGGATATCCCTCCAATGCCCGATGAGTTTACATCCCAGAAACATTGAGCCATTAGAAGGAACTATGTACCCGACTTGTTCTTTGGCCTGGCTAGCAAGGGGCAGTTATCTCCCCAAGGTGGGGCTCAGGCTCTATCTTTCCTCTGTGCAGAAAATACCTTTTTCTTGTTACAGGCTCCCTCCTCTGCACTGCCTGCACTGTCTCCTGCAAGTGCATCTTCCCCTTCCTCTGGGCTGTCCTCTGACACTTTGGCTTATCCCAGATTCCAGTGTGTCCTGTGAATAGGCTGGAGGATTTTGCTGCTCCCTATTGCTTCTGTTTACACAAATGAATTTTTCCTGGTTTCCCACTAGGGCATGTGAATGAGTGGCATGGGCTTTTTTTCATTTGTTTGTTTGTCTGTTTCCCTGGATAGAAAAGGGGTTTGGCTGTCTTGTAGAACTGGAAATGTAGGGGGTTCTAGCTTGGTGCCTGCTGGCCTAAAGGCAAGGCCCCCTCTTTCCTTGACTGTTCACTTTCTCTTCTCCCACTGCTTGGGATGAGAACTTACGGCTTCAGTGTGGAAATTCCTTTTTAGTGTAGCCTGGGCTTGGGTTTGCCCTAGTCTGGTGATAAGCCATGACGCTTGAGACCTAGTTCGGGCTTGAAGGCCAGCCGGAGGAAGGCCGGTCTGAATCTGGCCCTGTGCAGTCAGAGCTACCATTTTCCCTCCCCAGCAGCCCTTGTACAGACCCAGATTTGCTATGCAAAACAGTCACTTCCAGGTTCTGTTCTGGTTGGCTACTTTGTTCAGTGACTTCATAAAACAGCACAAACATTGATTATGGAGGAAGGCATCAGGACTGTTGAGTAACTCCTCCTTGACTTCTTAGCTACTGGCTACAGCATCGGTTGCCTCACGGGCACAGCCCAGCTGAAGAACAGAATGGAGGGCTCTGCGAGGAGTTAGCTCACTGGAGAGCCTACATTCCTTAACACAAGTGCCTAAAGAGAGTGATGCCAACACTCCCACCTGCCCTGTCCATCGCCTTCATCTACTGTCTACTTCATGTTCAGTCACCCTTAGGGGAGGGGAGCTCTCTTGGGATAGTGGGCTCTGCATGTTCTCTTCTTGGGTGCATTTTGGGGCTAGGATCAGGGCATTACTCCTGGAGGGTCCAGTCATTCACCAGCATTTGCAGCTATCCATAGGGAGCTGGTGGTAGCCACCTACTCTCGGCGACAAGTTTATGTTCTTTCCTTTTTCTCTTTGTCTCACTCTCTCCAGTTGAGTTTGGAACTGGGGCTTGAAATGTCTTTTTTAGCCCTTTGGCATTGCACATGCCAGTCAATAAATAAAAGCAAGAGAAGCAGTTTGAGCAATGGCAAGAAAATGACTTCTTGCTCTTATTTTATAATTATTTTTAATCTTTGAGACTTGAAAAGTAACCTTTGACCTTGAGGATTATTCTTGTTTGAAAGGAGGTGCGTGCAGATTGGGAGCGAGTGTTGGCAGCAAGCTTTGGCTTTCTTGGATATGGTTTAGGTGGTGCTACTCATTTAAGCTCTGAGGAAGCGCTGGATGACCCCAGTCTCATCCTTTTAGACAAGTCTCTTGCTCCTTTGTTCCACTCTTTGCCTTGCTTTCCCTCTTCTCTCTTTCCCTGCTCTTCTCTCTTTCCCCCCTGCTCACTCAGCTTGCTTGCTGATCTGCCTGCCTGATGATGAATTCTCTGTATGGCTACAATGATCCCACTGTTAGCTGGCAAGGTCAGGCTTAGCTTCTTGGCTGCAGAAGACCAAGAATCTGTTCCCCAAGCCCAGTGGTGTTCTCTTTTGGCTGGATTGCCCTCAAGCTTACAAAAGGGCTGAGCAGCAGGCCAGCCCAACTGGCATGAAATCAGGGGCTTCTGGCAACTTGCACACCTGTCCACTCCTTGGAGTTGGTTTCTCTCATCGCTTTCTCTAGATGCGGTTCCATTTTTCTCTACCTGGGACTTCCCTATCCTGAGAATGTTAGGATTGAGTTATTTGGGTATCCAGGGTTGAAGGTTAGGGGATAGACATGGGGGAAGAAGAGAGTGATGGGAAGAGCATGGAGAGAATTTGGATAGAAGGTGGGAAAGGAGAGCACTGCTTATGGATCCCTTTTCCAGTCCAGCCTGGCCCCTTAGGGGCTAAGGTGCTGTTGCTAGCCTCTGGGGAAAGCCGGGCTCCTGCTGCCGGGAACTTAGGCGGAGAATAATGCTAAAGAAGAAGGTACCTAAAGGCATAAAACCTCCCTAAAAAGCTCCTGGTTGTCACCTAGTAGATAGCTTCTCTTTGGCTAAGCAACAGAGTTCTTGGAGTTCTCTTTTTCTTGTCCAGAATTCTGTAAGTGAGACTTAGCACTCAAGATGGGCAGCCAAAGAGGCCCTTCTCAGCTGGCCCATGGACTATCTACAAGGCAAGTAAGGTAGTGTTTCAGACCTGGCGTCACTTGTAACAAAGAGAAATGAAAGTTTTTGTCTCTTCAAGGTAGAAAGTCATCTCAAACTAGCCAAAATGCAGCTTCGGAAACTACATCGGGGCAAGCTGTTTTTATTTATATTTATTGGGCCTAGGCCAATCCAGGACGGTAGCTGGGATGCCTTCCTTTTTAAAGTCTGATCATGTCAGGGATGTATGGGGCACTCTTTTATTTGGCCTTTAAGCAGATTGGGGAGAAGAGATGCTCTGGTTTTCTCTTTCCCCCATTTTTAGGACTTGCCTTCTCCCGGTGCAGGGAGAAGCTAGGTTGGTGCTGTCCTCTTACTCCACTCTTGTTGACTTAGAACCTCTGGCTGCTGTTTGGGAGCCCAAGAAAGGGAGTGGTGGGAATGGCTCAAAACAACAACAACAAATCAGAATAAGGTGGGGAAGGCAGGTTTCCTTTTTAAAAAAGGAAAATAAACTCTCCAAGGATTGTGCAAGTCAAGACAATGTAGCGAATGCACGGTGTCCCCTGGTATAGTAGCAATAAGGAAAAATGAAATGACTTTTCTGTGCATACAGTCCAACCCGAATGGCGTGATGTGGACACTTAGCAGCCATCTGGTGGGCATGTGTGACTACTCTGGGTTTTACTTAAGTTTCTGAACTTTTTATCCTTCTCAAGTCCAGCATGGATAGGGAAATGTCCCTGGAGCCCCACAGCTGTGTACTTGTTTGTATTTGTTTCCCTTTGAGAATTGTGTATGTCCTGCTTTGAGCTGTACTTTGTCCAGTCTATTATTGTAAAATTATCCCAGCAGCTGTAATGTACAGTTCCTTCTAAAGCAAGCAACAGCAGCAGCACAATTCTGTGTTTTTATAAAGACATTGGTGGCTTCTGTTTCTAAAGTACGGTCTCTCTCTCTCTTATTCCTATTAGCACAGCAAACTGTTGGGATTAATTATATCTCTGATAGACTTTAAGTTAGAATAACTGATTGTTACAAGAGCAGAACCATCACTTCTAAAAGAGGAAAGTGGGTAAAACAAATTTCAGAATATTGAAACTGCAGACTGTATGTAATCATACTTCACAGGGCCTCCATTTATTCAAAAAACATGCAAAGCACTGTGTTCAGCAATACGTTGGGAGAAAGGCAGGCACAATTCAGAAATGAGGAAAACTGTCTCCTTAGGAGCTTAAAGGTTGATTGGAGCCATATGGTGCCCAGTATAGGAAAGAGGTGATGAAGGACTGAAACAAGGCTATAAAGCTACAGCAATGAAGATAGGAAAGGCAGATTCAAGAAAAACTCAGGATAGAATTAATAGGACGGAGTGGGTGATGGAAGGGGGGTGGGGAGAGGAATAGAGGCCAATGACCACATTTCTGCATGAGCAAGTGAGTCTACTGGGACCTCCTTCTAACTAGCATGGGAAGAAGAAAGACTATAGAAGGGAGCTGGTGAATTTTCTGAAGAAAGACAATTAGCCTTGTATAGACTGAGTTTTGAGGTTCCCATGGGGCAATGAGGTTAAGGTTTCCAATGAACAACTTATGTTTTGGTGCTCAGGGAAGACTACAAAACTGCAATTAGAGGTATGGGATTCATACTCATATAGATGATAGTTAAAGCCATAGGAATGAAAAAGATGGTTTAGATAAAGAGTAGAATGAGGAACATATACAACTCTAGGAAATAAAATTTAAGGGATGAGGAGAGGAAGCAGAGCCTAAGACGACTGTCAAATCACTAGTAGATACTTTGTATATTTTTGATTTAATGGGGTAGGAAGAAAGTCAAGAGAGTAGAATGAAATCCAAGAAGGGTGTGATTAACATGAACTGCTGCAGTGGGAAAGGGGTATCTTTTTTCTACTCTGTTTACCATCCTTCACCCCCATCTTTGGGATTTTAGAACTCTAGTATTTCTTGAAAAGGAGCATTGGAAAAAACCTAATTTAAATAAGGCTTAGACTAGGTCTTCCAAGTTGTTCACCACAACCATCACCACCACCTCCAGCTTCCTCCTGTTTTCAGGAGATCCTTGTAAAAGAACAAAATAAACAAACCTAATTTTGTTTGTAACCAGTGTCATAGATGGTGTTCAGTGCTCTTATTCTATAGCACTTAGCAGCTTGCTCTATTTATTTTCATGATTCGTTTCCTTTAGAGCCGGTGAACTCCTACCAGCAAAAACTATAGTCTATTCACTTTAGTCATCTTAGGGCCATTGCATATATTAAGGGGTTAATATTTGTGAACAGATTTGAAGTAAGCTAGAAATCTATGAATAACGAGGGGTATGGTGGTGGGGCATCAACAACTGAGTATACAGGAAGGACTCGGCATTTCTACATCTTCAGGTAAGCAGAAACCTAATCAGAAATATTATCACTTTTCTCACTCTCATCCCAACTTTGAGAATCTCTGGTTTTGTATTGTGACTTCAGCTGATGGCACAAATGTCAAGCATGTAAGTGCTGGCATTGCTCCCTGGTACTATTAAAGCATTGTTACTCTGTGAGGAGATTGCTCAGAGAAGGATTCTGGCAAAGAGCCCAGTGAGAAATTTTCAGTGGCAGCTAGTGTGTGCGTAAGTGAGCTTAGCATTTCTCTGGATACTACATGTGATTTTTCAAATTGCATAAGTAACCTGTGGACACCACCTGCCAGGTGCCAGATTCCTTGGGAGGAGGTCAGTCAGACCCATGCTCCTTGACAGCAGTATAGTTTAGTGAGGTTGGTTGAACTTTGAACAGATTGGAACAGAGACTTTTCCCCATTGAAATAAGGCTTAAGTTTATGACCCTTAATGAAACAGAAGTAATGTGTTTAGCTGAGCAAGTGGGAGGGTGATCATTATGGCACATTTGGGGCAGGGGGCATAAATTTTAGTTTTTAGAAATGATTGATGTTTTTATTTTTATTTTTTAAAGGGTTTCAAGAGGCCCTGGCTAGTGGTTCAGTGGATTGGCGCTGGCCTGCAAACCCAAAGGTCGTTGGTTTGATTCCCCAGCCAGGGCACATGACCAGGTTGCAAGCCAGGTCTCCAGGCATGTCCGTAGCTGGAGGCAGGTGAAAGGCAACCACATACGTTGATGTTCTCACCCACCTAGTCCTACTATTGATGGTATGCTGCTATGTGCCAGGCAATGGCATTGTTCTAGGCACTGGGGCTGTGACTTAACCAGGTACACAAAGACCCTCCTGTTTGCCCTTGAGAACAGACCTATTTGGGAATGAGGTTACCCAAAATGAGGGTGTGCATTTGGTCAGGGGTGAGGTCATACAAATTCTGCTTCTGACAGAATTATTCACACTTTCATGCCTTCCCACTTCCTAATATTTACAGTTCATGAACATTTTATATGGGCTCACTCTAGAGAGGTTGAGGCAATAGGAGAAGATGGGAAGACATTGACATTTAATTTGAATCTAATTAGGTGCAAATCCTGCTTCATCAGTGTCAACAAAGACAGGGTTCATCTCCATCACCATGTCTATTCTGGGAGACACAGAAGCAGCCTGCAATCATTTAGGGAACACGTCCAGAATTAAGAGGTTTAAGGTGTGATAGGCCCTTGCACAACAGTTGGTATTTATCCTGTTAGATGCTCCTACAGACAAGGATTGAAAATAATTTTGAAGATGGTGTGTCTTATCTGATGACATTTAATTTGGTATATTTAAATTAGGGGATTTTCACTAAATGGTGTAAGGATGGGAAGGAAGAAATGAGAAAATTGGAATCCGGTATGGTTTTGAATCCAGTTTATGAAGTGTTCACAGGTGTGTTGCACCAAGTGCTTTAAAATAGTAACTTAAAATAGCACCCTTCATAGTAAATAAAATATTAACCAAACTATTTAAATTCACTAACACTTAGGGAGGGTTTTCTTTGTGCTTTAGGTACATTCCTTAACCTAACAATGTTAAGGTACATGTTTCCTCCATTTTTTAGACTAGGAGAATGAAGCCCAGAGGCTCAAGTGACCAATCCAAAATCCCACAGTGACGGGGAGAGGGGGACACACTGAGGATAGGACACTTTTCCTCCTCCCTTGTCCCGAGCTTTAAAATTATACACACGCACACTTTGATATTTAAAAGCCTAACCATGATTGATGCTTAGGGACAGGGAAAAGTCATGAATCATTCCTCAGCTTTAAAAAAAAAGAGCATCACCAGAAAAGTCAACAAATAAGGACCTATTTATTACTTGGCTGGTTCATGTGCTGGTCTTGGTAATCTTGAAAAGTTTACATTCTAGTAGCTAGTGGACAATAAGTAAAACGAATTACTGATGGGACAGGATTATTAAGAAAAATACTGTCCTAGAAAAACGGGTACCCATCCTATCAAAAAAGCACTCTCTGAGGGAAGTCCTGAGATACACGAAGGCGAGAGGAGAGGAGGGTTCCTGGACCCGGGACCAGGACTCCCGAGGCAGCGAGGGGCGCGTGCTCCGTGGGCCGCGGGAAGGAGTGGCCCTTACACTGCAGCACCACTGAGCCCTCCCGGGGAAAGGCGACCCCACGCGCGCCGAGCGTTTCGCCCTGGAAAGGACCTGGGGGCTGCTCCGTGGGACGAGCTCTATCAAAGAACTTTAAGTGTGGAAATTCCAAGTCCGCTTCGCAAGTTAAGTTGTACACACACAAACCCCGACCCCGTCTGGTCGTCAAAGCAACCGTGCTGGGTTGGTCAGCTGGGCGGTGACGACGTGCGGAGGAGGAGCGCGCGGCCACCCAAACTGGGCGTGGAGGGAAGGGCTGGGGATGAGGGCGCCCGCGACCAGCCCTCCAGGTACGCCCTTCCCCCGAGCAGCCGCGCGCCCTCCGCGAGGTCGCCTCCGGCAAGCGCTGCTCCGCACCCGCGCCGCGCTGCGGGGAGCCCGCCGCCTCGCGGAGGACCTCAGGCGGGCCCACTCGCCCGCACCCAGCGCTGGAGCCGCAGGCTCCGCCCAGGCTCGGTGCCGCCAGCCGACGGCCCTGCGTCGTTCGCTAGGACGTCGGTGGAGCTGGGGCAGCGGAACTGACGCCAACGGGCTTCCGGGGGCGGCCCCCGGGGAGGTCGGCGGCGGAGCCGCAGTCCTGGAGGGGCAGAGGCAGCGTAAGCGCCCGCCGCGCCGCTAGTTCCGCGCCGAGCTCATCTCTCCTTTCCTCACGCTTCCTCCTCTCGCCCAGTCGGTACTGCAGGCGGCTCCAGACGGGCGCTGGCGGAGTGCGGTGCCGAAAAGCAGCGGCCGCCACCGCGCCTCGCGGCCAACTGAGAGCGCCTGTCGCACCGAGTCGCCCCCTGCGCCGCCCCCTAGTCCCCGGTGGTGGGCGCCCTTCTCGCTCGAAGCACACCCCCCAGCTCCATGAATGGAAATCGGCTCCGCAGGTGAGTAAGTCGGAGCAGTTGGCCGGGTTAGGGGGGGTGTCCCCAGAGCTCCGTCGCTCCCGGAGCCCCGTGGCGGCTGTGCGAGGGGAGCGCGGTCCCGATGGCTCTCCGCTGCCGCCCCTCCTCCGCCTGCGCGCAGCTCCGCCGCAGTTGCCCGGAGCCACTGAGTAGGCGAAACTGCAGGGAGGGGGGCCCAGCTTAAAGGATTGAAGTTTGGGGCTCTTTAGGCGATATTACTCTTCCCGGAACGATCGCTTTTGTGGTTCCGGTTGGAGATGCGATGGTGTGCCTGTCCTTCATCGGACTGTGTGTCCCATTGAGGCGCCGGGCGGCCAGCCCTCTCCGTTCCTTACCTCTTAAGGTAGTTGCGAAGTGAGATAACAGATAAGAATTAAGCTTGGTTTTAGTGCAGCGTCATTCCCCGAATTCTTTTCTGCTGTTTGTGGCAGCATAGGATCTACAGGGCGGGGCAAAAGTAGGTTTACAGTTGTTGGTATGGAAAACGAATAAAATAATAAAGAATACAAGGATAAACGACTACTACTCACCCCTGTAAACCAATTTTGCTCCATCATGTAGTTCCCTGAGGCTCTTGGAAATGCCCTTCCTATCAGGCTGCACCACTGCTTATGCCAGAAGGTAGATCTTAAAATTGCTGAGTGTTTTATTTTTCATTCTCTGGACCCTAGAGAAGCAATTTCATATTCCTGAAAATTTGGAATTTAAGAAAACTGCTTTCTCTCTCCTTGGGAAAAAATGGTAATCTTGAGAAAAGCGGTTGTTTTGAGAAAGAAAAAAAAAATCCAACTTGGGAAGTACTTAAAATAAAAAATAAAGGACTGGTTCTAAAGCAGGGGTGTCAGACTCATTTTTCCCCGAGCCACATCAACCTGGCGGTTGCCTTCAAAAGATGAATGTAATTCTAGGACTGTATAAATGTAACTACTCCTTAATAAGCGAAGCTGAGCAGGATAGAAACAAGGTGCCTGGCGGGATAAAACAAGATAGAGGGCTGGACAGTGCCCGCAGGCCTTGTGTTTGCTACTGCTGTTCTAAAGTAATTAAATTGAGGGACCTAAAGTAGATCTTAAGTCCAAGACCTACTTTGGTTTGCTTTCCAAAGGATCACTCATATTTGCTATGCTAAATCTGAAAGTTCGCCCTACCTGTTAGCGCAGTGGATAAGGTGCTGGCCTGCAAACCTAAAGGTCACAGGTTCGATTTCCAGCCAGGGCACATAACCAGGTTGCAAGCCAGGTCTCCAGCCAGGTCTGTAGCTGGAGGCAGGTGAAAGGCAACCATACATTTCTGTTCCTCTCCCTCTCTGCCTCCCTCCCTTACTCCCCTCTCTGAAAATAATGAGTAAAATCTTAAAAAAAAATTCTGCCCTGGCTGGTGGCACAATGGGTAAGATGCCGACCTGCGAACCCAAAAGGTCACCGGTTTAATTCCCAGCCAGGGCACATAACCAGGTTGCAAGCCAGGTCTCCAGCCAGGTCCTTAGCTGGCTGGAAGCAGGTGAAAGACAACCATACATTGATGTTGCTTCCCTTTCTTTCTCCCTCCTTGCCCTTCTCACTGAAAATTAATAAATAAAATCTTTTTTAAAAAATCTGAAAGTTTTCTTCATCCAGACTTCATTCAGACTGTCACAAATTTATAAATTAATTTTCAAAACATTGGGGGGCAAGGTATTGTTACTAATGGTATAATAAGCCCAGCATTGCACATCTCATTTTGCCAATTTGGAAGGTATCTGAATATGAGATATAAAAAAAAAAACAACCCATGAAAGAAATCGGTGACATAATGGTAATAAACAATTTGTTGATTAGGTTAAGCAGCATAACTGTCAAATGCATACGTGCAAAAGCATTCCAATTGCAGAGGTGGGATGAGGAGTTTTATTATAAGTCTTAATATATGGAATTTTCTCTAATTAAACCATTTCTCCTTTACATGCCCCATTTTTTTCTTCTTAAATCTTCTTAAAAAGGGAAAATTTATCTATATTGTGAAAAGTTAACTGTCATTTGTTTATCATTGATTTGTGTTTTTCCAAAACTGTATCCTGCCTTTGTTTTTTGGTTTTTTTTTTAAGATTCTATTTTTATTTTTTCTAGAGAGAGGGGAAAGGAGAGGGGCAGAGAGGGAGAGACACATCAATGTATGGTTGCCTTTCACCTGCCTCCAGTCACAGACCTGGCTGGAGACCTGGCTTGCAACCTAGCCATGTGTGCCCTGGCTGAGAATCGAACCAGCGACCTTCAGGTTCACAGGCGGCACCTTATCCACTATGCCACCAGCCAGGGCTGCCTTTGTTGTTTTAACTTTCTACTATACTATTTAGGGAATATGATGATTTGTGGCTATAGGTGATTTTTACATAACTGTCTTATTAAGCCTGAAAAATAAAACATGAAAGTTAAACTTTATTAAATCATCCTAAAACTTTTAAAGATATCTCAAAATTTTTTTCAGAAGTATATTTTTTTCTCTTTTGGGTTTTGTAAAATACAAAATTATGCCCAATATATGGACAACATCTTAGAGAATTTTTCTAAAGTCAAACCACCTAGTCAGCTGGGCCAACTAGCCAATTATGATTCAATAAATGCTGCTGTGAATTCTTGAGCTAATTCTTCAGTGCAGTTTATATATGATTAACTATAATCTTTAATGACAGTAAGGCATAATTTGACTCAAGGTTGTCATCAGAAACAACATTTTCACTCTTCCTGAAACTTACATGCAGTCATTATGCTGCACATGAAATTGAAACTAGGCTTTGGACCTTGGCTGGTGTAGCTCAGTGAATTGAGCCCCTCCTGTGAACAAAAAGGTCTTCTTAGGTTCAATTCCCAGTTAGGGCACATGTTGTGGGCCAGGTGCTGTTTGGGGGCCGTGAAAGGTTCTTTCCCTCTGTCTTTCTTTCCCTTCCCCCTCTAAAAATAATTAATAATTTTTTTTTTTTTTTTTTAAGAGAAAGAAACTATACATTGTGGGGAAATGTGCAACTAAGTTTTAAATCAAGAATTCGCCAGATACATTTTTTGGTTTAAAAAACTTCAGATATAAATAATCCTTAATCATCTATGAAATCAGTTTGGATCTTGGCCTTCCAGTTCTTTTCTAAGTTTTTCTTATGTATGAAGATTCTCAGGAATCCTCTTAAATTTATTTACATTAGAGACTTTGAATACAAATACTGGATAATTGTTTTTTGATGAATCATCCCTCACTAAAAGTTATATTTGTCTATCCTTCCTTTTTGCATGAAACCTTTTATGTGATTTTTAAGGGTGTCCTGTACAAACTACTGACCTAGTACTGTGTGAACTTTCATCTAACCAAAATTGGTGCAATTGTAGGGTTTTTTAAAGATACTATTTATTTTTAGAGAGAAGGGAAGGGAGGGAGAAAGGGAGAGAGAGAAACATTAATCGGTTGCTTCTCGCACACACCCTGACCAGGAATTAAACATTTTCTTTGCGGGATGATGCCCAACCAACTGAGCCACATTGGTCAGTTTTAAATAACAACAATCAATAGTTAGCATCCATGCCTGTGATTTCTTAGGTAGGAGACCCTCTCTTGAAACCCTATTTTTTATGATTTAATTATTGCTGGACTAAGAGTATATATTATGTGTTAGTTCCAAATAAAGTGGGGATTTGGAAAGCAGAAATATTCATTGAGATTTTTACTTCTGAGCAACTATTTTTTAGGATGTTAGTATTCTAGTCCATGTTTTTAAATAAAGCCAGATTACTGTTTAGGTCCAATGGAAGGAAAACATTTACCTGAAATTAATGATATGTAAATTGATTTAACAAGTTTTGCAGTTGTCATCTTTTTAGTTTTCCCCCATGGATTTCAATCACTGTTTTGAGAAATTCTAAAAACAACAACAACAACAAAAATCAAAATAATATTCCATATTTTTATAGGTCCCTTTGCCAGTTATGAACAGCAAACATTAGGGGAAACTTTTTTTTTCTTTTAATGTTTGTTTATTTATTTATTTATTGAGAGAGGGGAAAGGAGGGAAGAAGAGAGGGAGAGAAACATCAATGTGTAGTTTCCTCTCATGCTCCCTCAACCGGAGACCTGGCCTGCAACCCAGGCATGTGCCCTGATTGAGAATCGAACTTGTGACCTTTCGGTTTGCAAGCAGGCCCACAATCCACTGAGCAATACTAGCCAGAACTTTTTGTTCTTTTTTTTTTTTTTGCTTTTTGTTTTTTTTTTAATGGGTAAGGAGAAAAAATGTCTAGTGATAGTTCTGTTTCCATAAAGGCAAAACTAAAAAGATTATTTAAGAATAAGTATCCTTTCTGAACCTGTTGAGTCTCACCAGAGATTCCTACTTCTATTTCAGTTATCTAGGATACTTAATAGACTCTCATTTTTGGCTCATTAACAGAACATGTGAGAAAGAATATTGTGTGGTTTTTCAACCATAATGCTTATGCTATTAGTATAACATGAACAGCCTTTCTGTATTTGGAGTTTCTGTAATTTTTCTACAGAAAAATTGTTAATATTAATGACTTTTCTTTGACTACTCACTGCTTTAAAATAATGCTTGAAACTTAACAAAACTTTGTCACATAACCATTGCTTTCTCTTATATCATTTTTTTAAAAAACAGCACTTTATCTTATTTTATTTTAAAATTTTTATTCATTATTTCCAGAGAGAGAGGAAGGGAGAGAGGCAGAGGGGAAGAGAAACATCAGTGTATGGTTGCCTTTTACCTGCCTCCTGGCTTGCAACCTGGTTATGTGCCCTGGCTGGGGAATTGAACAAGCGACCTTTGGATTTACAGGCTGGTGCCTTATCCACTGTGCTACCAGCCAGGGCCTCTCATATCTTAAATATAAGCTTTTTCGGGTTTGATTGAAATAAAAATTATGTGTATTATTCTGGAAGGTCAGTTTAATAAAATAATCTGGAAAAATTCTTTGTTTTATGTCAGCCAGTTTTTTCACATTGTTTGTAAATTGCTAAGTTCTTGAGAAATCAGAAGATAGGTATAGAATATAGAGAGGGATAGTTTTATAATTTTCATTTATGGAAGAGTTTTGCAAGAAAATGTTCTCAATTGAAGGCTGACAGAATATTATTTTTGAGTTACTGCCAATAGATATTTTAAGCAACTTCTAACCTAACAACAGAGTTTCATTAGTATATCTCTGAATTTTAAAAATGGTTAAAGAACAAGTTGCAAAATGGGTTAATACCTTAGTAGTGAAGGTTCTTTCCTTAGTTTTTCTTTTTTTTTTTCTTTTATTTGTTTTTCAAAGAAACTTACGGCTTCTAAATTAGTACTTGATCTCTAGCTATATATTTAAAATAAAAGTGGCATTACTCTAAAATTATGACCCTGGCTGGTGGCACAGTGGATAAGGCGCTGACCTGTGAACCCAAAGGTTGCTGGTTTGATTCCCAGCCAAGGCACATAACCCCACATAACCTGGTTGCAAGCTCGGTCTCCAGCCAGGTTCGTAGCTGGAGGCAGGTGAAAGGCAAACCATACATTGATGTTTCTCTCCCTCTCTGCCTCTCTCCCTTCCCCTCTCTCTAAAAAATAATAAATAAAAATATTTTTAAAAAATAAAAATTAAAAATAAGTAAAATTATGAAAAATTTTTCTAAAACTTTTGCTTGGGTACTGAAAAGTTTTTCAAAAGCTACTAGCAAATAATAAAATTTTGTTGATTACAAAATAAATCTCAAGACGTTGCTATAGGACAAGGGGCTAGTTAGATAATGTCCCTTCTTGTTTTCAAGGTACAAAATGCCTTTTAAAGATTGTTCCTCAGGATACCATCTGAGAAATTTAACCATCAACAGGCTGAATGTTCTCTAATGATTATTTAGCTGTAGTGATTATAGTATATGTATAGTATGATAAATACATCATTTTTGTATAGGTTTACTGAATGAATAAGTAGAATTATTAAGTAGGTAATTACTAAAATCTCATGCTGATATTTATTAGTTTTGTGAATTTAACTAGTAAACAGAAACATTTTTTTAGGTCACATTTTGAGGTCAACATGATATATTTATTTTTCCAAAACAAAAAGGTTTTTTTCTGATAATCATGTTTATAATTTTTAAAATATAAAGCCTAAAATAGAAAGTAAAAATATGATTCCATCCTGCAACTGGAATTATTGTTAATTTTTTATTGTATAATCTTCCTAAACAAATATCGATCTATCCATCCATCATATTAATTGTATTTAAGCTGCGTTTTTAACTCAGTAATGTATCATGGCCATTTTTTACATATTAATACTTACATCTGTATAGCAATATGATAGTTTTTAGGAAGTACATGACATGTAATTTCATGCATTATTTAATCAATCTCATTGATTAAAAGGTTTAGGTTTTTTCCAGTTTTTAAAATTATGAATAGAACTTTCGTAAGTATCCTCTGTATATATCTTTGTATAGCAGTCCAATGATTGCTCTAAAGTGAATTCTTAGAAATGGAATTGTTGAAATACAGTATTCCATGAATATAGAAGCAAAAGTTTCTAGTGAAGACCTATGATTTAGTAATAGACTGTAGTAATGAATGCTATAGATTTTCACTTCTTCACTCTTTTTCATTTGTTATATTTGCTTTAGGGTGTTATTTATCTTTGGACCCAACATCTATTACCTGTTAGGTTGTTAGGTCAGTGAACAACATACACACATGTATGCTTTGAAAATGTATCGTTTATGTTTGAAGCTGAATATGGTTGGTTGATATTAGCCAGCATTTACTATAGTTATCAAAAGGAAAAGTCTGAGGTGGAGAGATATTGTAGATAGTGCTTTGTACTTCTAAGTAGTTATATTTTCAAATGTAGTGGGCAGTACGTGTATTGGTTAAATAAATATGCTTTACCAGGAGTGTAATTTGTTGTATTGAAAGTGTTTCTTTTATTAATTTAATTACAGTATGTTTGGATACTTAAACCTTATTGTTATTTTATAACTAATATGAGTAGAGTTCTGTTACATTGCTTAGTCATGAAACAATTTGGTTTTTGCCTGTTTGTATGAAAAGCACCAGGCAAAGTAATGATAATGGAGGGAAAAAAATGGCAGTGTGATATAGTGTAAAAAGCAGGGATTTTAGAGACAAATCCTGACTCTCAGTTTATCTGTGACTTGATGATAATGTGTCATTTTAGGTTTATCTATTGTAACAGTGTACCACTCTGGCACTAGGATGTTGATAGCGGGAGAAGCTGTGCATTAAAAAAAAACTGTAAGACATTCATGAAGTAAGTTAAAGAAGACACAAATTAATGGAAATATACAGTTAAAATGTCTGCTTCCCTAAGTGATCTACGTATTAAGGGCACTTCTTTCTTTTTTTTTTTTTTTTTTTTAAGATTTTATTTATTATTTTTAGAGAGAGGGGAAGGGAGAGAGGCAGAGAGGGAGAGAGACATCAATGTGTGGTTGCCTTTCACCTGCCTCCAGCTACAGACCTGGCTGGAGACCTGGCTTGCAACTGGGTTATCTGCCCTGGCTGGGAATTGAACCAGCTACCTTTGGGTTTGCAGTCCTGTACATTATCCACTGTGCCACCAGCCAGGGCTTGATTTTTTGTACACATTAGGGCACCTGACCTCCAAAAGCTATTACATCTCATAGCTTGAGCCAAAAGGGAGGAAATGCTTAATAGATGTTTAGGTCCCAAGTTAAAAAAAGTCCAAGGTAAGGGCTTATTACTTTGTCTTGGATCTGGTCTCCATTCCTGGACTCTAGTCAAATGTAGATCAAGTTCATGTACTTGTGAGAGTGTACAGTTTTCAAGAGAATAGCCAATAGGTGGAGGAAAATGTTGAAGGTATGTTTGGCAAACAATCCTGAAAGAATATCCACAATAACTTGTTATGGTTTGCTATTTGTGATAGTGAAAATTTGGAAGCAAGCTAAATAGCCTCCAGTGGAGCTTGATCAAGTCATAGTTCATTGACTTAATGGATTACATAAGCATTAAAATTATTTTGAACACCCTAGAAACATAGATATGCTTATGGTGCTAACTGGGATCAGAATGAATTGTTCTATAGACAGTGTGTTTGCTACTGTGACTGTTGAAAATGCAGTGGAAGTGATTCAGATTACTCAGACAGAAATTTATGAAATAGGATGAAACAGGGTCATTCTGGTCCACAATCTGGTCCCTAGCTTTGCAAATCCTCTTGCTTGGTTTTGTCAGAGTGTCCAGAGATGATCATTATCATGAGAGACTGATTGATGCTAAATGAATTCACAAAAGACTAATGTATAAATCATAATGCCAATTTAATAATTTACAAAGAAAATATTTCAAAAGCATCAAGGAGATTCATATTGACTAGTCAGCAAGTTACCTTCCTCAGATATTGTGTCTGGGTATCCGGACAATAATCCAAATGATCATGGAATCAGAACAAGGGACTTTATGAAGCACTCTTAGGCATTAGGGATAGAAATATGAATCACAATTTCCGTCCTCAGGTCACTGTAGAATTTTCTCTGTGTATAGCAGGCAGGCTATTTTATTAGGCTCAGAAACCCCACTGAAGAAAGCTAAAAAATATATGGATGAAATAAAGAAAAGTGCCTTTTTAAAAATTTATTTATTTACAAAATGCCTTTTTAAAAGCTTGAAAGAATTAAGAACAGGTAGTAATCATCTGTTCCTGAAAATCAGACATTCTGTATCACAGCAATTAATTGGGAGGCTATTTCCCATTATTTTAAATGGGAAAGATACTGTATTAGATCTATCGACCTAACCTTAACAAGTTCTAAAAATGTAATTAAAACACAATAAAGTATCACAGAATATCATGTTAGGATTAAAATGCTTAAAACATCCTTTCAGATAACCAAATAGGCCCTGGCTGGTGGCTCAGTAGAGAGGCGCTAGCCTGCAAACCCAAAGGTCACTGGTTTGATTCCCAGTCAGGGCACGTCGCCAGGTCTGTAGCTGGAGGCAGGTGAGAGACAACCATACACTGATGTTTCTCTCCCTTTCTTCCTCCCTGTCTTCCCTTCTCTCTCTCAAAATAATAAAATCTTAAAAAAAGAAAAGAAAAGAAAAGCCTTGACTGGTAGCACAGTGGATAAGGCACCGGCCTGCGAACCCAAAGGTCATTGGTTCAATTCTCCAGCCAGGGCACGTAATGAGGTTGCAAGCCAGGTCTGTAGCTGGAGACAGGTGAAAGGCAACCATACGCTGATGTGTCTCTCCTGTCTGCCTCTCTCCCATCCCCTCTCTTTAAGAATAATAAAATCTTTTAAAAATTAAAAAATAAATAAATAAAAATTTTAAAATAACCAAATACATAGTTAATATGGTTGGTTATATACTTTGTGAGTACTATATGACTAGTGCATGATCTTTTTTTCTTATTGCATTCCTTTTTAAATTGAGATATAATTGTTATATAATATCTCAGTACAGCATAATAACGATATTCATAACTATAGCAAAATGATCATTGTGTAAGTTCGTTAATATCTATCACCATACCTAGACATTTTTTTCTTGTGATGAGAACTAGAGATCTCTCCCAGAACTTTCAGTGATAAAATATATTATTAACTGTAGCCACCATGCTATGCAGTACATCCCCATGACCTAATTACTTTAGAATTGGAAGCTTGTACTTTTTGACCCCCTTCACCAATTTCACATTCCCCTTCTCACCACCTCCAGCAACTACCAATGGGTTCTCTGGTTCTCTGAGTTTAGAGGTTTTTTGTTTGTTTGTTTGTTTTAGATTATACATAGAGGTGAGATGGTGAAATCATGTGGTATTTGACTTTTTCTGTCTGACATCTTTTATTCAGAGTGATACCCTCAGTTTTCATCCACATTGTTGCACATTTTGTGGCTGGATAATACTCCGTTGTGCATATATAGCACATTTGCTTTATCCTTTCATCTATTGATAGACACTTAAGTTGTTTATAAATAATGCTGCAGTGAACATGGGGTGCATACATCTTTCCAAGTTTGTGTTTTCTTTCTTTTTTTTTTTTTTTTTTATCCTCACTGGAGAATATGTTCATTGTTTTTTTTTGTTTGTTTGTTTTGTTTAGTAAAAGAGAGAGGGAGAGGGAGAAACAGAAGAAGAGAGAATTAACAATGTGAGAAAGAAACATTAATAGATTGCTTCCCATATACTCCCCAGCCAGGGGCTGAACCTGAAACCTAGGTATCTGCCCTGACCAGGGATCAAACTCACATCCTTTTGGTTTTGGAGTACCAGATGACACCCCAGCCATCTGAACCACCTGGCCAGGGCAGTGTTTTCATATTTTTCAGATAAGTGTGCAGAAGTAAAATTACTAGATCATATGGTATTCTATTTCTAATTTTTGAGAACCTCCAATTGTTGCACCAATTTACATCCCCACCTAGAGTATACAAGCATTCCCTTTTCTTTATATCCTTGGCAACACTTATTTATTTATTTATTCATGAAAATAACCATTCTAATAGATATGAAGTGATATCTCATTGTGGTTTTGATTTGCATTTCCCTAATCCTTAATGATGTTAAGCATGTGTTCATATATTGGGTTGGCCAGAAAGTCTGTTTAGGTTGTTTTTTTTTTTTTTTTTTTGTAATATAAAAGACACATTTTTCATTTTTACCAATAACTTTATTGATTTGGATATATTGAGTTATGTCCACTATCTTCCACTATTAGCTTCTGGTGGGTAGAAGCAAAGAGAACTTCCCAACATATTCCATAAGACAGCCCCACAGCCAATGGCCAGAATGTCAGTAGAACCAAGAAACTTTGCAAACAACTTTTGACACATTTGGTCAGTCACAGCACCTTCTCCATATACTGTACAAACTTCTTTTGCATTTTAGTTACATTTTACCTTTTTTGAAGTAGTAAATCATAATATGCCAAAAATGTTGCATGTTTTCTTTCATCTTCAGTATTAAAATGCGCAAAAATATGCTAATTTTGATAAGTTTTTTTACTGCACCCCAATAGGATAGCAGTCATAATACAGTCGAACAAAATTGTGTCAAATGAAGTTAAAGGTAACTAAGCACTACTAGCACTATCATCTGGAGAAAAAACCTAACTTTTTAGTCAACCCGATACCTCCTGGTCATGTCCATGTTTTCTTTGGAAAATATCTGTTCAGATCTTCTGCCCGTTTTTTTAAACAACTGATTTTTTTTCTGTTGAGTTGTGTGAGTTCTTTATATATTTTACATATTAACCCTTATTAAGATATGTATTTCACAAACATTTTCTCAGTCTGTGGATTGTCTTTTGCAGAATAGAAGTTTTGTTTTGTTTTAAGATTTTGTTTATTTATTTTTGAGAGAGGCAAAGAAAAGGAGAAAGAGAGGGAAAGAAACATCTATTTGAAAGAGAAGCATCTATCGGTTGCTTCTCCCGTGCACCCTGACCAGGGACCAAACCCACAACCCCAGCATATGCCCTGACCAGGAATCAAATTGAAGACCTTTGACCTTGCAGAACTACACCCAGCCAAACCACACTGGTCAGGGGAAGAAGTTTTTAATTTTAATGAAAACCTGTAATTTTTTATTTCATGAGTTGTGCTTTTGGTATCCTATCTAAAGAGTCATCACCAAACCCAGGGTCACCTAAATTTCTGCCTATGTTGTATTCTAGGAGTTTCATAGTTTTGCATTTTACATTTAGGTCTATCAGCTAGTGTCAGTTGATTTTTGAAAAAAGTAGGAGGTCTGTATCCAGATTCTTTTTCTGCATGTGGATATCCACTTGTTTAGTACCATCTGTTGAAAAGATTATCCTTTCCCATTTAATTGCCTTTGCTCCTTTGCCATAGTTGCCTGTTGGGGTCAATTTTTGTGGTATCTGTTGTGTACCATTGATTTGTCTATTATTTGACCAGTACCACACTGACTTGATTATTGTAGCCTTATAGTAACTCATGAAATATAGACCAGCAGTGAACAATAAGAATTTGAAGTGTAAAGCACAATATGATTTGCACTAGCACACACACACAAGTAAATAAGTATAAATCTAACAAAATATGTACAAGATCTACATGAGGAAAACTACAAAATTCTGATAAAAGAAATCAAAGAAAGTCTAATTAGAGATATTCCATGAACATGGATAGCAGGTTCTTTCCTATTTAATTTTTGTATTTAACACAATCCCAACCAAAATCCCAGTAAGTTATTTTGTGAGTATCAAAAAAACTTAAAGTTTATAAGGAAAGGCAAAGTACCCAGAATAGCAAAACAATATTGAAGGGGAGAATAAAGTAAAAGGATGGACAGTGCATAACATCAAGACATTATAAAACTGTAGTAAATGTGTTATTGGCAAAAATTTATTGATGGAACAAAATAGAGACCCCACACACACAGGGTGATCCCAGTCCCAGTTCTGCTACTTACAAGCAATGAAAATTTTAGTTAAATCACTTCATCTATAAAATCACTAAAGTGTTTGTATAAAGCTAAAAAGAGATAATGCTTATAAAGCAATTAGCACATTACCTGAGACGTAATAAAAACTTTATCAACTTTAGCTATTATACATTTTCTAATTTGATCCTAACTAGATTTATGAAAAGATAGTAGATAAAGTTTCAGGGCTATTTAACAGAGGTAAAGTGGTTAGATAAATGGCAGAACCAAAATTATGACCTAATCTAGAATTAATCAGTATTACATATTTCATTCTAGGAAAGAGTATGCCCTCAGAAAAAATTTTACAGATGAATGAAAATAAAATTTAAAAATTAATGATGAAGACAGTACTTTAATGTACTTTTATCCACAGTGAAAAACATTGTTAACCTAACTTTTAATTCCAGATATAAATTCATCTTGGTCATGATGTATTGCTTTTTTGATATATCAGTAGATTTTGTTAACATTTGATTAGAATGTCCTATGGTTTTTATTTTACATAATATTGTCAGATTTTTGTAGCAGGGTTTTTCTGGCATCAAAAGTTGAATTGTAATGTTTACTTATTCCCTCTTTTCTGAAAGAGTTTTTATAGTGGATAGGCGCCAGCCTTTGGACCCAAAGGTCGCTGGTTCAATTCCCAGTCAGGGCACACATAATTATTTTGCAAGCCACGTCTCCAGCCAGGTCTATAGGTGGAGGCAAGTGAAAGGCAACCACACATAGTTGTTTTTCTCCCTCTCTTCTCTCTAAAAATAATGAATAAAGTCTTTAAAAAAAGAAAGGAAAAAGAAACCACATCTATCCATCCTGGTAGGATGGGGTGCGGACATGGAACAGGCTGGTCCCTCTACCATGTGGGGTGGATAAAAATTTGGGAGGAATATCTCAGGAGTGAAGAGTCCCAGCCCAGAATTCTAGTGCCAGAAAGATAAGTCTCTACTACAACTTCTGGTTGCAAAAACCAGCAGGGATTGAGTCGGTGAAAGAGACTGCTGGAACCCCAAGCAGTTCACCTTCAAGAACCCACACATGGACTCACCAACTCACTCAGACTCACTCCCTCTGAGTTCCAGAACCAGGGAACCAGGGTAGCATCTTGAAAGGCACCAGTTGTTATACAGGGAGAAACTGAAGTGTCTGGCATAAAGGTGAGCAGAGGCCATTGTCCATTTTCTAAGCCCACCGCCCACAGAGCCAGCAAGCCAGTGCCATATCAGAGACGTCATCAACCTAGCTAACACTGTTTAATGCACCTTGGAGATCCCCAGAGACTCTACCTTACCCAACTTATGTGCCCACCCAAGCTGCTTTTCCATATGAATGGCCCCTGCTTCACAACTTCCTACATCCTCTCAAACAAGCTGGCCCCAGTGAGCTCCAGGCCCAGCACTAGCAGCAGCCAGCCTAGATTCACAACTCGGCTTTGCCTAGAAACCTCCAAGCCCAGCATAGGTAGCAGCCATCTCAGATTGCTTCATAGCTCAGGCAGGGTGCCCCAAGTAAAATACAGGTTGCGGCTGACCTTGGCCTGCACCACCCAGGAAACCCCAAGGCCAGCACACCCATGGACAGCTACAGACCACGTTGGAGCACCACCACCCTTCTTCTGCACAATTGATCCTGCATGGAGGGTGGAGATTGGTGGTCAGTGTTCACAGCCAATCTTTGCAGCTGACTGGCCTGTATAAATCCTTCCCATTGATCTGCCAACAGCAACCAACTTGTTTGGGACTCTCTGCTTCTTAGACTTGTATGTCTATTTCCTTCACCACATTAGGGAAGTTTTCTTTCATCATTTTTTCAAATAAGTTTTCAATTTCATGTTTTTCCTCTTTTCCTTCTGGCACCCCTATGATTCAGATATTAGTACTTTTAAAGTTGTTCCAGAGGTGCCTGATCCTCTCATTTTTTTCAATTCTTGTTTTGTCTTTCTCTTCTGGGTGAATGTTTGTTTCTTCCTTTTTTCCAAACATTGATTTGAATCACAGCTTCCTTCCCATCACTATTGGTTCCCTGTATATTTTTATTTCATTTTCTGTAACCTTCACTTCATTTATTTTGTGGCTGTACTCAGTTATTTTTCTGAGCATCCTCATCACCAGTGTTTTGAACTCTGCATCTGATAGGTTGGTTATCTCCATTTGATTTACTTATTTTTCTGGGTTTTGTTCTGTTCTTTCATTTGGGACATATTTCTTTGCCTCCTCAGTTTGGCAGCCTCCCTGTGTTTCCTTTTGTGTATTGGGTAAAGCTACTTTGGCTCCATGTCTTGGTAGTACAGCCTAATGTAGTGGTGTCCTGGAGGGTCCTGTGACACAGCCTCCCCTGTCACCCAGGCTGGGTACTTGAGGTGCACCCTTGTGTGAGTTGAGTACACCCTCCTTTTGTAGTTGGGCCTTGGTTGCTTATCAACAACCTCTGGCCTCCATGCAGGATCAATTGTGCAGAAGAAGGGTGGTGGTGCTCCAACATGGTCTGGAGCTGTTGTCTGGGTGCTCTGGCCCTGGGGTTTCCAGGGTAGTGCAGGCCAAGGTCAGCCCCTATCTTTGTTTGGCCTGGGGCCACTCTGTCTGAGCTATGAAGCAATCTGAGGTGGCTGCCACCTGTGCTGGACTTGGGGATTCCCAGGCAAAGCCAAGCTGTGACTCTAGGCTGGCTGCTACTAGGGCTGGGCCTGGGGCCCACTGAGGCCAGCTGCTGCTTGTTTGAAAGGATTTAAAAAGTTGTGAAGCAAGGGCCAAGACCAGCCATTCATATGGAAAAGCAGCTTGGGTGGGTACATAAATTGGGTGGGATGGAGTCTGGGAATCTCCAAAGTGGGTCAGTGTTAGCCAGGCTGATGGAGTCTCAGATACAGCATCAGCTTGCCAGCTTTGTCTCAATGGACGAACTAATTCTGTAGTTGTCAGGCTTCCATTCAACTCAATTTTTGATGGTTCTGCCTGATGATTGTTTTGTATTTTGATACAGTTGTATGAAGAGGCGAACCATGTCTGCCTATGCCACCATCTTGACCAGATCCATATTTATCTTTTCAAATAATTGATTTTGTGCTTTGCTGACCCCTTTTGTTGTATATTGTTTTATTTTGTTCATTTGCTCTAATCCTTTTAGTCTCTCAAGTTTGCTTTGCTGTCTCACACTCTTTGGGTCTGATTTGTGTTTGCACATGCTCTCCAGAGTTTGTGTGATTGTTCTCCCTTCTATCTACCCTTCTAGAACAAGTTTTCAAAAGAACCCAGGTTTGTTTGTTTTTATGGTTTCATAAGGAGAATAAATTGGGAGGAAAGAAGTACAGGTGTTAGAAATAAGCATCTTTGATCACTAGGCTTCAACCCTGTTATCAGCAGTACTTAAAATTTGTAACATACTCTGACAAAATTATCAAACACAGTTTGTAACATTGTTACTTTTTTTCTTGCTCACAGGACCCGTTGGGGCCCAGCCCCTACTCATGGTGCCCAGAAGACCTGGCTATGGCACCATGGGCAAACCCATTAAATTACTGGCTAACTGTTTTCAAGTTGAAATCCCAAAGATTGATGTCTACCTCTATGAGGTAGATATTAAACCAGACAAGTGTCCTAGGAGAGTAAACAGGTAAGAACCATTAAGTCATGGAGACTTTTTTTTTTTTTTTAATGGAGACTTTTTTACTGTTGGTATTTTTCCTTAACAAACATAAAAATTTGTTTATCTTATATATCTGAATAACAGTGATAATGTCTAACAGTTTGGCTAAGAACACATGGTAAATTGTTTTGAAATTCATTGTACTTCAAAGAAGTGATGACAGGTAAAATTTCTAAACAGCCTTGAAATTTTTCCATTGTAACGTGAACTTATATGTTCTCTCTGTGATGATAGAAAAGGTTCAAGTCATTTTTAGATGCCTTTGAAATCAGACTGAGCATCTTTTCCTTTGCCCATCTTCTTTTTTCATTACCTTAAAAAAAAAGATTTTATTTATTTTTTAAATAACGAGGAAGTGAGGAAGGGAGACATTAATCATATGCAAGAGAATATTGACCAGTGTCTGGTTGACAAAGGCCTCCATGGCCCACCCCCAAAGGTTTTTATTGATTACACAAGGTTAGGGAAGCACAGAGACACCACAAATCATTACCACAGAAGAGTACAAAAGAAAGGGAGTTGTTGAGTTTAGATAACAATAGAAGGAATGTAACCATCTGCTTCAGGCTATGGTCTGTTAGACCAGGTGACTTCAAGAATTCCAGGTGGCCAGTAGAATTTTAGGGAGGGTGAGGTTACATGTGGGTTAAGGTTTAACATCTGCTGCGGGCACAATACACAAGCCAAGAAGTTTAGGTCACAGGGCAGACTTCAAAGGACATATGGAATGTTCCCAAGTCCAGATTCATACCTGGGGGACCCCTTGGAGCATCAGAGCTTGTATGCACCCAGCTTTGTCAGGTCTTACAGGCTTGGCCTGGCCTGCGCAGGGCTCCATGCCCCAACACCTTGACACTTCTTCTCTCACGTTCCCTAAATACTCTGTGTGTGTGTGTGTGTGTGTGTGGCTGGGTTTAAGTAATACAGGGAGTATGAAAGGAAATTATGATGTGGTATAACACCATGAAGAAGTTTTTGTAAAAAGACTATGGCAAAAAACATATAGAAAACAATGATACTCAACATACATTCTGATTTGTAGTATCAAATACCCCAGGCTTTTCTTAGTCAATAGGTATTATTAAGAGCCTTCAGACCCTGGCTGGTGGCACAGTGGATAAGGCACTGGCCTGCGAACCCAAAGGTTGCTGGTTCGATTCCAGCCAGGGCACATAACCAGGTTGCAAGTCAGGTCTCCAGCCAGGTCTGTAGCTGGAGGCAGGTGAAAGGCAACCATACATTGACGTTTGCCTCCCTCTCTGCCTCTCTCCTTTCCCCTCTCTCTAAAAATAATAAATGAAATCTTTAAAAAAAAAAAAAAAAAAAGCCTTCATTTAAGACATAGATGAGTGCACCTGAAACTTATCTAATGTTATAAATCAATGTTACCTCATTAAAAAAAAAAAAAAAATAGTTTTTTCTGTCCAGTGGAGGAAATAACACACATAAGATACATGAAGTGAATGAACACTGAGAAACTTTGTGATAGCATGTAAAAAAAAAAATCATATGAATGTTATAATTAACATGTAATGCCCTATTCTTTCTGAGGTCAGAAAGGGAATTGTGGAGTATTACATGTGGAAGAAGTCTTAAGAGATCCAGATATCTGTTACCCTTTTATTTATAGATGAAATCCAGAAAGATTGAGACTTATCAAGAACACACATTTTTAGTAGCAAAAGTGAGACCAGAACTCCAAAATCCTGACTTAATAGTAAGAAATGTTTGTAAACAAGAAGAAAAGGAATTGAATTAATTAAAAACAATCGGTAGAACTGTGGATCACTGTAGTTGCTGCTCATTAATAATGAGGCAACACTATTAATGGATAAAGAAGATTATATATATATATATATATACGTATGTAGTTCGGCTATAATACATCATTTCGCTATTATGATTAACGCCATAGTGCTAAATATTTTAGCATTTGACATATCGGTGTATAGATTTATCAATTGATGGATGTGTAGCAACTTAAATACTGTTGCATTTTACCCATAAATAAATATATAATGGAATACTACTAAGCCATAAAAAATAATAATAATAAAATCTTGCTATTTGTGACAACTTAAATGGACCTTGAGGTAATTTTGCTAAATGAAATAAGTCAGACATAGAAAAATAAAAACCATATGGTTTACTTACATAAGAATCTGAAAATAGCATAAATGAACTTTATACTTTGTTAATAACATTGGCTTGACTTTATATTAACATCTGCAAAACTTCCTTTATTTTCTTCAGAAGACTAGATTTTGTCTTAACTTTTTGCAATATTACTACCTAACTAGTGAGTTAAAGTTATTGATGGGCTTTTGAAATAAGTTTAATTACTACACTTCAACACCTGGAATTTTGGAAGTTAGAAGGAATTAGACGAACTTTACAATTCTTTTTCAGTATTTAAACAGTTACAGGCCAAAATGCTGCAGTATTTAAATCAACACATATGACATTTCTCTTGTCCATATGTCACATGCCCAAATATTTGTCACTCTGACATTGATCATAATGGCAGCATAATGATGTATTTATTATAACCAAAGAGGAGTTTTCTTGGACAAAATATCCAAGAAATGCAGGTGAATCTTTCTGTGAGTCAAATTTTCTACTGTAGACTTTTTGTCTTTGGTTTTCTTATCCTTTCCTCACCCCTGTGGTGTGCTGTGTGTGTGTAGTTCCTATTTAATGGTTTTGATTGAAAGTGAACATTTGGTATAGGAACATTTTTATTAAGCAGATTTTAAATGTTTCTGTTATTTATAAGGGAATAATGTCAATAACTAAAAATCAAATATTTTTAGGGAGCAAAAAAGGGATGGATGTAATACAACAACAATAAAATTTTTCAAAAATCAAATATTTTTAGAAATATTATGATGTAGAATATAACTTGTACAACTCGAAATTTTACGTTAGTTTGTCTAGCTATAAATACGTGTGTATATGGAGATAAAACCTGAGCAAACTGCTAAATACTTATTTAAAATCATTGAATGATGAAATACATGGAAAAATTTGTATATACAATATTTAAACATAGGTAAAGATTTTAAAGAATCTTAAAATAGTTGATAGTGGATGTGGTTAATTTTCTTTTGGTTCAATTTTCTATTATAATTTAAGCATTATATTCATTGCTATTATAATTATTGTTACTTTTTCTTAAAGATTTTATTCATTATTTTTAGAGAGGGGAAAAGGGAGGGAGGAAGAAAGGGAAATATCAATGTATAGTTGCCTTTCACCTTCCTCCAGCTGGGGACCTGGCTGGAGACCTGACTTGCAACCTGGGTATGTGCCCTGACCAGTGACCCTTGGGTTTACAGGCCAGTGCTGAATCCACTGAACCACACCAGCCAGGGTTGTTACTTTTTCTTTAATCTTTAAATTGAGCTTTAGAGAAAGGGAAAAGTTGTGAGGAGGGACAGATAGACAGACTGACATACCAGTCTGTTGTTCCACTGATTTATGCATTCATGGATTGCTTCTTGTATGCCCTGACCTGGGATTAAACCCACAGCCTTAGTAAATCAGACAACACTAACCAACCAAACTACCTGGCCAGGATGCCATTACTATTATATTATGATTGATGACATAGGGCCAAATATTTGTGCATATTGTATATGGATGTAAGGTAAATCTGATTATTGAATTTTAGAACAATAAATAAATCTATATTGATAATCATTTCAGGTTTTAAATGGAAGTCTCAGATCAGAGTGAAGGAACTCCTTTTCTGCTGTTATTTAGGAATATCATTGGCATAGTGTTATAATTGGATAGATAGTATGACAAGAGAGGGATGTACTTTTTTAAAATAATAACTTTATTGATGTAAAATTCACACACCAGACAGTTTACTCAGAGGTAAGGTACAACCATCTAATTTTAGAACATTTCATTTTCTCCAAAAGAAATCCCATACTCATTAGAAGTCACTACCCATTGCTTTTCTCCCCATAGCCCATGCTAAACACTAATCTGCTTTCTGTCTCTGTAGATTTGCCTTTTCTGGGCATTTTTAAAAATAAATAGAATTACACAACATACAGCTTTTTGTGTAACTTCTTTCAATTCACACATTTTTGAGGTTCAAGTTATAACATGTTACTACTTCATTTTTTCATTCCTAAATAATATTCCATTGTACAGATATTTTGTAGATTTATCAGTTGATGGATATGTGAGGTGTTTGTACTTCTTGCTCTTATGAATAATGCAGCTCTGAACATTTCATGTACAGGATTTTGTATGGACATGTGTAACTTTACCTTTACTCTTTTGAGGAACTACCAAACTTTTCCAAAGTGGCTGCATCATTTTACATTCCCATTAGCGTTGTGCGGTGATTCTGATTTCTCCACATTCTCACCAACATTTGTTTTCTGTTTTATTTGTTACAGGCATCTTAATGGCTGTTAAGTAGTATCTCATTGTCACTTTGATCTTTCATTTCCCTGGTGGCTAATGATGTTGAGCATCTTGTCCTGTACTTATTGGCTGTTTGGGTTTTGGAGAAATATCAATCCCTTGTCTATTTTTTTAAAAAGATTTTATTTATTTTTTGAGAGAAGGGAAGGTGGGAGAAAGAGAGGTAGAGGAACATCCATGCATGGTTGTCTTGTGTGTGCCACCAGTAGGGGCTTGGCCCACAAGCTAAGCATGTGCCCTGACTGGGAATCAAACCAGTTACTCCGGTTCGCAGGCCAGCACTCAGTCCACTGAGCCATACCAGCCAGGGCCCTTTGCCCATTTTTGAATGGTATCGTTTGTCTTTTCATTAAGGTGTTGGATTTCTTTATACCATCTAATTAGAATTCTCTAATTTGACCTTCTGATTGATAATGATGATGATATAAGGATTTGCAAAAAATTTTTCCCTTTCTGCATGCTGCTTTTTCACTTTCTTGGTATGATGTCTTTTGAAGCACAAGCATTTTTAATTTTGATGAAGTTCAATTAAGTTTTTCTTTTGCAAGTTGTTCTTTTGTTATGTTACCTGAAGAGCCGTATTTCTGATTAAAATGACTTAGAGGACATACCCTAGAAAACACTACAGATGAAAAATCAAAACAATAGGATGTTTAGTTAAAATCTTGGGGAATAGCTATCTTGGGGAGATTGTACCATACAAGCATATGTCAGTTAATAATGTCAGTTTATTTCCTTGTTAATTACTTGGAAGAAAAGAAAGCTGACAAATAATGATTGTTTCAAATTTCAAAATCTCTTTTTTTAATTAACTTATTTTTGTTATTTTTTCCATTACCCTTTAGTTCCCTTATACACTTCTCCCCCTTGCCCTGCATTCGCCACATTGTTAACGAAGCACCTAAATTATACAGTAGTAATTACCATCTTTTGGTTAATAGTGCAATGTATTTGTAATTCAAAGCTGCTTTTATACATAAATATTCATTTGAACATTAGGGACTAATTGGTAGGGTTTATTCCTAATATCTGTCCATTGTGTGGACTTAAATTATAATAACAACTATATAATATTCCATTGTACAGATGTGCATTAATTTGTTTACTTTAGGTCTGCTCCAGTATTTTTTCCTTAGACCATTAAACCAATTATCTCAATTTACCATATGATTGTACTAAAATAGAATGCTGTTGGTACTAGATTTAAAGATATATGGACCTTAACTGGAATTACAATTCTAAATCCTGAATTAACTTTATTTATTTTTTTTAATTAAAAAAAATATTTTACTTATTATTTTTAGAGAGAGGGGAAGGGAGAGAGGCAGAGAGGGAGAGAGACATTAATGTATGGTTGCCTTTCACCTGCCTCCGGCTACAGACCTGGCTTACAACCTCGTTATGTGCCCTGGCTGGGAATTGAACTAGCAACATTTGGGTTCGAAGGCCGGCACCTTATTCACTGTGCCACCAGCCAGGGCCCTAAATCCTGAATTAACTTCAAAAACTTGAAGATTGGTGTATTTTGAGGGTTTTTTTGTTTGGTTGGTTGGGTTGTTTTTTTGTTGTTGTTGTTGTTTTTTGGATAGTTCCTGTTCTCATTTAACTATTTATTGTGCTCCTGTTTTTTTTGTCAGGCACTACATTATATTCTAGAGGTCACAAGATAAATAAGACATGATCCTTGATGATTTTCTTGTCTATATGGAATGACAGGTTCTGTGAGATTTGCATTATGTGCTATGATAAAAGAGTAATGATAATTTTATTAACTAATGTCACCCCTATAAATTCAATAAAAACATTTTTTTTAAGGTTTAATGCTATTTTTAGAGAAAGGGGAAGGGAGAGAGGCAGAGAGGGAGAGAGACATCAATGTATGGTTGCCTTTCACCTGCCTCCAGCTACAGACCTGGCTGGAGACCTGGCTTGCAACCTGATTATGTGTCCTGACTGGGGAATTGAACCAGCAACCTTTGGGTTCACAGGCTGGCGCCTTATCCACTGTGCCAGCGGCTTCAATAAAATTTTTTTTAAATTAATGGTTTCTGCTTTTGGTTACAGGGGAAAATGGGATACATGATACGGTATCTGAGCTAAATAGTTGTCTAGTGGGCCAGGAGAAAGAATAATCCATATAGAAAAAGCATAAGCAAAGATAAATCATGTATATGTATCAGAAGTAGGCCAGTATAAATAGAGTAGCCAGAGTCTGAAAAGTTATCTAGAGGGTACATCATTATGCAAAAGCCTGTGAATTCAGAAACAGTAGAGAACCATTGGAGGCTTTTGACCAAATGAGGAACATCTGTATTTAAAAGCATAACTGGGACACTGTGGAGAATGAATGAGAGAAGAGAAAGACCAGTCCTGGAGAACATTTTGAAGGCTTTTGCAGTTGTGTGGATCAGTGGTCTTTAAACTTTTGATCACACATTCCCATTAGTTAAAATATATTTGACCATGCACTGAATAGATAAATATATACACATACATGTTTTTAAATTTTTTAATTTATAGACACGTACTACTATTCTAACACTGCATAAAGGTGGGAAACAATATTTTGAAACTAGTTATTTAAGAATATATTTAGTAATTTGAACTTTTTAGATTAATGTACCAAAAACCTGACTGAAAGTATATCACACAGTTGAACTGAAATAAGGTGCAACATTCTGAAAATGAAAGAATGAGTGAGAGTTTACCATTAACTCTTACATGTTCCAGAGCTCCCATTATTCTGTTAGGATTCCTGGTGTACCATTTGTTACACCTAACCATCTGACATGGACTAAGTCAGGACACCAGTGTCAAGCCATATTCATGAATGTTAGTAAGTCTTAATTTCAAATTGTTAGATGAAAATTAAATTAAATAAAAACTTTTCCCTCATACTTCAGCATACTGTTCCTGTAGCATTTTCTTTCTAGAGTAGAGGTAGTGTGTTCTAAGATGTAACTAACAGCAATGGTGAAGAGAGGGCTTAGATGGTTTAGAAGAATGAATAATTTAGATGTGTAAGGAAAAGGAGGAGATAAGAATGGCTTCATAGTCCCTAGCTTATTTAATGGTAATGATTTTAACAGTAATACAGCTGGTGAAAGGACCAAGTTTTTCGTTTTTTCATTTGGATATTTGGATGTTGAAATGTGTAAGAAGCATCAAAATGGAGTTCAATAAATTACTGGAAATAAGTGCCTAAAGCTCAGAAAATAGTCAAGATGGAGATTGAGATTTGAGACATAGCAGCATATAGGTGATAGTTAATAGGAAAAGTAACTAGAGTCAAGATAAGAAGACTGAGAATAGATCTCTGGGGATACTATTGTTTCAGGTTTGCCAGTGAAGACACTTAAAAAGACTAGAAAGGTAGGAGAGCCAGGACAAAGTAGAAGGTGTTTTAGAGAAGGTATCATCATCCCATACAAAATAGATACTCTTCAGTTTTTCATATGACAGTCCATCAAAGTAACCAAAGACTTGTATAATTATTTTAACTATTTTCTATTTTGAACTAAAAGTCCTTAGTTTGATTTATTTTTCTCATATTACATAAGTTTCTGTTGGGATTATTTTCTGGTTATGTTTCATTTTTTTAGGGACTTAAATTTTTCCAGATTGAACAAATTACTCCAGAATGTGAAATCACCTATATTATATATGATGGGATGGTTACCCACCTTAAACTGGGTACTTAAATATATGCAACCTGTGTTCTTTAATTTGAGGAAGGTATATCATTAGCTCTTACTGGATTTTTGGTCACCCAAAGCCTCTTTCCACAAGAGCAGTAGGTAAGTTCAGAGAGGTGCTCTAATTTGCTCTCATTGCAGTTGGACTTTTCGAACAAAAGTGTTAGTTTTCATAATTGCCCTTATTATGCTTCATCTTCATGGAATTTTGTGTTATAGCTTGTCAGTAGCTTTTAACACACTTACTTGTTACTAGTCATGTCTCCCAAGTATATATCATTTGAGGGTTTCTTAACTAACAGATATTTTTGATTATTTAGTAAATGTAGGTCACTAGATATTTTTCTTTTGGTATTGAAGGTTTTTTGTTTGATTTGGTTTGGTTTTTTGTTTGTTTGTTTTTGTGCAAGGGACTTAAAAAATTTATTCTAAGTAAAATTTCCATGAATGTTTAAGTTAACTTAGAAAATGAAAAGGAACTTACCATGCTCCACATTACAACATAATAAAACAGTAGTAATCATGAAAACATATGATACTAGTCCAATAACAGGCAAAGAGACCCTGACACAAGATAGACAACTAAGAGCCAGATTCATTTCTGTGTGAGAACTTAAAATAAAAATAGAGCTGGTCAAGATAGAAGCGTAGGTAAATATGGCTTGCCTCCTTGCACAACCACAGCAAAAATTACAACTAAACTACAAAACAGCTGTCACCCAGAATTGTCAGAAAATTGAGCTGTATGGAAGCGCGATGACCAAGGAATTAAAGAAGTCACATTCATCCAGATGGGTAGAGAGGCAGAGATGCAGATCAGGCAGTCCCATACCCATATGTGGTGGATAAAAATTGGGAGGGCTGCACCCTGGCTGGTGTGGCTCAGTGGATTGAGCACTGGCCTGTGATCTAAAGGGTTTATGGTCCAATTCCCAGTCAGGGCACATGCCTGGGTTCTGAGCCAGGCCTCCAGTTGGGGGCGCATTAGAAGCAACCACACATTGACGCTTCTCTCTCTTTCTCTCCCCATCCTTCTCTCTCTAAAAAATATAAATACAGTATTATTTTTTAATTGGGAGGGATACCTCAAGAGTGAGGGGTCCTAGCCCCACACAAGATCACCCAGCCCACAGTTCCAGCACCAGGAAGATAAGTCCTCATCACTTCTAGCTGTAAAAACCAATGGGGGTTGGGACATTAGAACAAACTGCAAGATTCTTAGGTGTCTCCTCTTAAAGGACTCACAGTGGTCTTAGGACTTGGTTTCACTCCCACTGGGCTCCAGGGCCAGGGCAGCAGCTGGAAGGACACCAATGGCATATGGGAAGAAACTGAAGTGTCTGGTGCCAGGGTGAGTGCTGGGGAACAGCTTCCTCTTGGACAAAACCAGAGGCCAGGCAGTTGCCATTGTCATTTTTCTGAGACCTCCCCTACACAAAGCCACAGAGCAGCGCACCCTATCTGAGACTCCATCCACCTGGTTCATACAGGTGGCCCCACCCTGACAGTTACCTAAGGCCAGCCCCATCCAACTTATGGGTGTATTTTTCTACAGCAGACCACACTACTAGGACCGGGAGTCAAAGCAGTTCTCTGTCACATAGAAACAAACACAGGGAGGCTATCAAAATGAGGAGACAAAGAAATATGGTCCAAGTGAAAGAACAGAACAAAACTCCAGGAAAAGAACTAAACAAAATGGAGATAAGCAATCTATGAGGTGCTAAGCTGAAAACTCTGGTTAATAAGATGCTCAAGGAACTCATTGGGGACTTCAGCAGCATAAGAAAACATGTAAGCAAAAATGAGGTTGCATTAAGGGAAATAAAGAAAAATTTATAGAAACCAACAGTGGAGAGGAAGAAGCTGAGAATCAAATCAATAATTTGGAACACAAGGAAGGAAAAAACATTTAATCAGAATAGCAGAAAGAAAAAATAATTAAAAAAAAAAAAAAAACAAGAAGAGGCTTAGGAACCTCTGGGACATCTTTAAACATACCAACACTTGAATCATAAGGGTGCCAATCAGCAAAAGAGGAAGAAGGAGAAATTGAAAACTTACTTGAAAAAGTAATGAAGGAAAGTGTTTCTAATTTGGTGAAGGAAATAATATACAGAGTCTAAAATAAGTTGGACCCAAAGAGGCCCACACTAAGATACATCATAATTAAAAGGCTAAAGATAAAGAGAGAATCTTAAAAGCAGCAAAAGAAAAGGAGAGTTATCTACAAAGGAGTTCCCATAAGATTGTCGGTTGATTTCTCAAAAGAAACTGCAGGCCAGAAGGGACTGGCAAGAAGTATTCAAAGTGATGAAAAGCAAAGACCAACAAACCTGGATTACTCTATCGGCAGAGCTATCATTTAGAATGGAAGTGAAGATAAATTGCTTCCCATACAAGATAAAACTTAAGTAGTTCATCATCACTAAGCCATTATTATATGAAATGCTAAAGGGAATTGTATAAAAAAAAGGAGATCAAAATGATGAATATTACCATATAAAGTGGTAATATTTTACATATAAAAATGGCAGTAAATTCACAACTATCAATTTAATCCAAATAAACTAATCAAGCAGAACAGAAATAGAATCATAGTTATGGAGATCATTCAGAGGATTATTAGTTGGAAGGGGGAAGAAGGAGAATGGGGGAACAAAGATGCAGGGCTTGAGAAGTACAAATTGGAGGCCCTGGCTGGTAGCACAGTGGATAATGAGCCAGCCTGCAAACCCAAAGGTAGCTGGTTCGATTCCCCAGCCAGGATACATAATCAGGTTGCAAGCCAGGTCTCCAGTCAGATCCATGGCTGGAGGCAGGTGAAAGGCAACCATACATTTATGTTTCTCTTCCTCTCTACCTGTCTCCCTTCCTCTCTCTCTGGAAATAATAAATAAAATCTTTAAAAAAAAAAAAAAGCACAAATTGATTAAGTATAGAGTAGACTGAGGGATAATAAAAATAGTATAAGAAATGCAGTAGCCAAAGAACTTACTGCCTGACCCATGGACATGAACTAAGGGGTTCATTGCTGGAGGGAATGGGGAGTACTGAGTTGAGGGGGGTAAAGGGGAAAAATTGGTACAACTATAAGAGCATACTGAATAAAAGATTTTTTAAAGGTAAAAATATAATTATAAATTGGGTAATTATTATGCACTGTTTGGTAAGGTGGTATGGAAAAACTGGCTCATAATATGGGGAAAATGAAATTGAGTTCTAATGTAACATTTTATAAGGAAGGGCCTTAAATTGGATTAATGACCAAAATAATGTAGATTAAAAACCACAAAGTTAATAAAATATAATGTATCTTTGTGACTTAGTATTAGGAAAGCATTTCTTAAACCCTTATAAACATGAAACCATAAGGTGAAAATAATTATTAATTTGATAATACAACGGTAAGAATTTAATTTCAACAAATACATGAACATTGTTAATAAGCAGGTAGCATTTTGGGGAAGATATTTGCAATAACTAAGCCTGTTAATTGAATTAGTATTGGGAATATCAAAGACATTCCTTTAATTCAGTAAGACTGGAACCCTAACAGAAAAAGAGAAAAGAAAACAAATAGGGAACACATAAAGGGATATTCAAGTTTGTTTGTTTTTTTAGTTCATTTTAATGAGAAATACCTTAATTAAAACATGGTTTTAGTTTTACCCACTAGGCTAGCAAAAATTAGAAAGCAGCCCTGGCTGGTGGCACAGTGGATAAGGTGCTGGCCTCTTAACCCAAAGGTTGTTGGTTCGATTCCCAGCCAGGGCACATAACCAGGTTGCAAGCAAGGTCTCCAGCCAGGTCTGTAGCTGGAAGCAAGTGAAAGGCAACCATGCATTGTTGTCTCTCTCCCTCTCTACCTCTTTCCGTTCCCCTCTCTGAAAATAATAAATAAAATCTTTTTTTTTTAATTTAGAAAGCAATGCTGGATAAAGCCAAATCTTGTATGGGATGTAGCAAAATGGGAATTACCAGGAATGTAGGTTAGTGCAGCCATTCTGGAGAACAATTTGGCAGTTCTTCAACATCTAGTTGATAAACTCACTTGGATCTAATAATTCTGTTTCTGGGAATATAACCACAGAGATTAAGTCTCACGCAGGTTTGTAGAGGGCCATAGAAGGAGGTACTGCGTTGTAGCATTGTTTTTGGTGGCTGACAGTTAAAGGTGCTCTTCTGTATTGCTGCAGGAGTAAATAGACAACACGTAGAGTACTTCGTGTCAGTCATAAACAACAAACTATCCCACAGCAAAATGAATTGATTTTAAAAACCTAGTACAGAGGGTAAATGTAAAAATATGTACAAACAAAAGGATAGTCATCACACATGAGAAGAAATAACTTATTGGAAAGGGGTTTGAGGGTAAGAAGTGAATATAGAAGGAAAGAAGTAAGTTAAGAGATCTTATACAGGTGAATGATTACAATGTACCAAGAATTGAGGAGTACTTTTGTACCTAGGGAGCACAAGTGGATTTTGGGGACCCATTTGTCAGTGGTATGTAAGTTCAATTAGAGAAGGAAAAAAGGCATTAAAAAATGAGAGAAATGTAACTCAGGTATCAATACTGAGACATGAGGTTTTAATTTAGGACAGTGGTAATAAGGAATGGAAAGTAGTAAAGGACTGATGTAAGAAATACTGCAGAGAGGCGGAGTCAGCAACTAATTGGATGAAGAGATGAGTCAGGTTTTGAATTTGGATAGGTGGAAAGACAGAGGCATAAATAATTTAAAAGGAGCAGTAAATAGACGGATAACCAGATTTGATGTGGGGAATATATGTTGAATTCAGCTTTAGATACAAAGTCTACCCCAGAAGTATCAAGCCAATGTTAATATAACAGTTTTTGTGGCCGATACTTTTAGGACAGACCTCATATACTCGTTCCATTGAAGATTCTGCCAATTCATTGAGGTACGTTATCCACTGTTAGAACATTGATTAAGAATATATTATACTGGGGGGAATGGGTGGGTGGGGAGGGGGACAGAGGGGAGCAAAAAGCAGATGGATGTAATACAACAACAATAAAAATTTTTTTAAAAATCAAAATATATATATATATTGTATGTTAGACATCAAAGCAGAATATTTTTTATCTCTCTATTTTCCCCCTGCTATTTTATTTTAATCTCCTCCACTATTTTGAATCTTAGAGTGGTTTGCCAGGACTGAGTTAGCTTAAAACTACACCAGTTAACTGTTAAGTAAAAAGTGACAAAATAATCTAAACATCCTAACAAATTACATCTGTAAAATTTCACCTGAGAAACTGGAATTGATGATAATGGCCACAAAAGTAAACTTAAAGTGTCAAAAAAAATCTTTGAAATTTGTTTTATACCTAAAAACTAATCGGTGAATCAAATTTTCATTGTAAAATTTAGTCTAGAAAAGACCTGACCTTGATTTAAATAATTTCAATAAAATTGAAAAGAGGGGGAAAAATAGAAACTTTGAGCAGGTAGAAAATTGTTCTCATTGTCATGTCATCTTAATTATTTTGTTCCAGAAAATGCTTTTTTTCCCCTCCTTTCCGTTTTACATACTCAGAGGACTGGACTAGAATTGAATTTTTTTTTTTAATTCTTTCAAATGTATTATAACATATACCAGTACTATATAAGTACATGTATGCTCATCATAATATATTTGTGTAAACTACATTTAAAAAATCATTATCCTCTCCTCTCTCTCCAGAGGTAGGCACTGTGTGTATTTCAGTATCTATATTTCTAGATATCTTCTTTTTAAATGCATGTACAAAAATAAATACTGACTTTTGAATATTTGGTATTATTCTCTCTGTAGTCTGTACTTTTTTAACTAAAGAAAAATGTATGTCTTGAATATCTTTCCATGTAAGTATATGGGATAAGAATGTTTGCTGGGTAAAAATGGAGGTTTCAAAAAATATCCTTACTGACTAGATACTATGGTAAAGATGAAGGAGGTGGTACAGGTGTATTTATTGCTGTTAAGGATCTCACGGTCTAGTAGAAGTGGAATACGAGGTCTGTCTCAAAAGTATTAGCTGTGCAAACTGCTTTAATTCCATTGACATTGGTTTGATATTTTGGGGACAGACAAACCTCAGGTATAATAACTAATACATTGGAATAAGTGTTCTCGTGCATGTATGTAATAGTTGCTATTTGACACAGGGAAAGGAACATCAAATTCTTTGACAGGGAAGTGACTCTGTCAGGTAGTGCTTAGAGATGGTGAATGGAATTTTTTTTACTAGTTTCTAAAGTTAATATTTCCCCGATCAAGTGTGGACCAAAATGATTAAGTAGTTCACTGAATTTCTTCTCTGTTTTTGTGAAATTCAGATTATCCCTTTCTGGTACCCCAAGCCATGGTCCTGAAAGCAAAACTTTTATCATGTTTGATTATTTTTAGAATTTTGACAGCTTTAAAGTAAGAAATTACGTTAGTTAATTTTTTTTATTTCATATAGAGGATTATGTGAATGTATTATTTTCCATTTTTTAGGGAAGTGGTTGACTCAATGGTTCAGCATTTTAAAGTAACTATATTCGGGGACCGTAGACCAGTTTATGATGGAAAAAGAAGCCTTTACACAGCCAATCCACTTCCTGTGGCAACTACTGGGGTAAGATATGTGTTTCTTTATCATACAGCTATACTTTTGCAATCTCTCCTTTTAAATGCACTTATTATCATTTTTTTATTATAGCCCATATATAATTTATCTTTTTTAGTTTTATTTTGGATTAATTTCAAACTTATGGAAAAGTTGTAAAAAGTGTCATGTGTACACTTTACCAAGACTCACCGATGTTCTTAATATTTGTCTCATTTTTAATACTTTCTTTCTCTCCTTTGCTGTCTCTATATCTAATAGGTACAGCTATAGCTGTACATATACATACTTATTTTTTCTGGACCATTCAAGAGTAGTTGCATACACCATGCTTTTTAATGTGTATTTCCTAAGAACAAATAAAAGCCATAATACAGTTAATTAAATTCACTAAATTTTGCATTGACATATGATACTTTTGTCTAATCAGCAACCCATATTCCAATTTTGTCATTTGTTCCAATGATGTCCTTCGGTATTTCTTTCCTGTTAGTGTAGAATCAAGTACTGGTTTACGTTTATATTTAAATGCCATGTATTTCTAGTTGTCCTTATTCTGAAACAATTCCCCAGCATTTTTCTTTCTTTCATGACATTAACATGGTTGAAGATTGTAGGCAAGTTATTTTTTAGACTGTCTCTAAATCTGAGTTTATCTAATGCATTCTCTTTTTTTTTTTTTTTTTTTTAAGATTTTATTTATTATTTCCAGAAAGAGAGGAAGGGAGAGAAGCAGAGGGGGAGAGGGACATTAATGTATGGTGGCCTTTCACCTGCCTCCAGCCACAGACCTGGCTGGAGACCTGGCTTATAACCAGGTTATGTGCCCTGGCTGGGGAATCGAACCAGTGACCTTTGGGTTTGCAGGCTGGCGCCTTTTCCACTGTGCCACCAGCCAGGGCATAATGCATTCTCTTTTAATACATTCTGATTAAGCATTTTTGGCAGGAATATTACATAAGTGTTTTTTCCTTATCGATGCATCATATCGAGAAGCACATAGTTTGTATTTGTTCCATTAGTAGTGATGTTATCTTTGATCACTTGGTTAAGTCTGCCAGGTTTCTCCTGTCAAGTTAGTTTTTCTCTTTGCTCTTGTGGAGAGATTGTGGTAAAGTATACATAACATAAAATTTACCATCCAAGCCATTTAAAAATAATAATAAAGCTCTTGACTTAACATATTTTAATGTCCTAAATCTTTTTCTTTCTGGTTTTTTAAAAAAGATTTTATTTATTTATTTTTAGAGAGAAGAGAAGGGAGGGAGAAAGGGAGAGAAATATGGGTTGATTACGAGAAGCATCAATTGGTTGCCTCTAACAGGCACCCCAGCTGGGGACCAAACCTACAATTGAGAAATGACCTTTAGCTTTGTAGGATAATCCCCAACCAACTGAGCCACACTAGTCAGGGCCATCTGAGCCATTTTTAAGTATAATTCTGTGGCATCAATTACATTCACAACCATCACCACCTATCCATCTCCATAAGTCTTTGCATCTTGTAAAACTGATGTACCCGTTAAACATTAACTCCCATTCTCCCCTCTACTCAGCTCCTGGCAACCATTGTACTTTCTGTCTCTATGAATTTGACTACTCTCATTACCTCGTATAAATGGAATCATACACTTACATTTTGTGACAAGTTTATTTCACTTAGCATAACGTCCTCAAGGTTCATCTTTGTTGTTGCATGTGTAGGGATTTTCCTGCCTTTTTAAGGGTGAATAACATTTCATTTTGTATATGTATATAAACACATACCGCATTTTCTTGTCTTTCCATCATTGATGGACACCTTGGGCTATTTATTGCAGATAATGCTGCTATAAACATGGCTGTACCCAATATCTGTTCTAGTCCCTGCTTTCAGTTCTGTTGTGCAGAACTGAAAAGTGGAGTTGCTGGTCACATAAATGTTAATTCTATTTTTAATGTTTTGAGAAACCACTACACTATTTTCCACAGCAACTGTACCATTTTACATTCCCACCAACAGTACACAAGGATTCCAAGTCTCTACAACCTTGTCAACACTTGGTGTTTTCTGATTAGTTGATAATAGCCATCCTAATGTGTGTAAGGTGATATTTCATTGTGGTTTTAATTTGCATTTTTCTAGGTATTGGTGATGTTGAGCATCTTTTTATGTGTTTATGTGCTATTTGTATATATTCTTTGGAGAAATGTGTATTCAAGTTCTTTGCCCATATTTTTAATTGAGTTGTTTGGTTATTGTTGAGTTTTAGGAATTCTTTATGTATTCTTATCAGGTATATATTTCTTCACATTCCACCAATTACCTTTTCATTTTGTTGCTTTTGTCCTTTGATGCACTGAAGTTTTAAATTTCAATACTTTTAAGAATCCTATTTCTTAATTAAACTGTTTAAGTAATTGATGATTCTTGTTTGGAAGAATCATTACTATACAATAATGCTATTTCCTAATTCTCTTATTCCTTCTACATTTATTAAGTGGTATTCTACAGTAAGGAAGAGGATTTTCTCCTCCCCTATTAATTTATTCTATTTATTTGACTGCCCAAATGGCTCCTATGTCCTTTTGACATGATACACATCTTTTTTTTTTTCTTTGAGTACTTCCTTATTTTGTGGCCAAAGATGTTCAGGACTCATCTTACTTTCTTTTTCCCTGTGTAAGTCCTGTGACTGGTCAGTTCTCAAAGGAACACTGGTTTCTTTTAGTTGGGGGGTGCAGTTTAGAAACCAAAATCTGGGTACTGGGTGTGCTTATTGCTACCGGGGTATATGTGCTTCCAAACCCTTTTGAGTAGACAGAGGGAGGGAATAGAAATACATACATATATACACAATTACTTACATACAGCTCACAGGCAATAAATAATAAATTTAAATTACATGGCATATAGTAAACCTATCTTAAGTATCCTACAAGTACCACTTATTGTATATAATATACAGTCTGTATGTATATTGGAAATCAAGATTTCAAATTGATTCTTCTAGTCTATCCTCACAGGATTCTTCTTTTACTCTTCACATTGAATATTTGAATCTTCTTTAAACCTCTGGCTCCCCAAAACATCACCACTTTTACTTACGTGTTCAGTCCTGCAGCATATATAAAATAGTCTCTGAATTACTACACCATACCACTACAGAAAACAAATGTAGTAATAAGAGTTTAAGGTTTTATTTTGTATGCCATCCTTTCTTACCCTTCCTCCCTTCCCCGACTGAGAGTATAGTCAGTAAGCTCTGTTCAAGAGTTACTTGGATTAGCGTTTTCTTTCTTGTTTTTCCTTCTTTTGGTGTGCTTATATAATATAATTCATTTGAAATGTATTTAATTTGATTTTGTTTATATTCAGTATTAGTTTTTTCTCCAGCCTTCTTGATTTTATTTTTAATTTTAATATATAAAGCTTTATTTAACACGCTTTTTACGAAAGTAAAAAGTATACTGAAAAATACACTCTGAATTGTTAATGCCTTTTTTATTTTCTTCCAGTTTCTTTCCATCCTTTCAGAGTAACCAACTTCTTTGTTTCTGGTTTATGCATCCTGTGTTTCTTTTTGCATAAATAAGCAGATACATAAAGATTTTTCAATTTTCCCCTTCTTTCTCACCTAAATATTTGGGCATTTTGGCAATTTCCAGTGTTTTGCAATGACAAATAATGCTGGCATAAATAACTGTCATTTAAATTTTACTTTATTGATTTAACGTTCAGGTTACTAAATTATATTTGCCTTGTTTTCTCTTAAATATTTTATAAGTTGAACTTAAAAATAATTGTATTTATCTTTTTCAACTTTTACCAGATGACTCTTTTCCCATCAACAGGTAGATTTAGATGTAACTTTACCTGGGGAAGGTGGGAAAGATCGACCTTTCAAAGTGTCAATCAAGTTCGTCTCTCGGGTGAGTTGGCACCTGCTCCATGAAGTACTGACAGGAAGGACCTTGCCTGAGCCACTGGAATTAGACAAGCCAATCAGCACTAATCCTGTCCATGCCGTTGATGTGGTGCTACGACATCTGCCCTCCATGAAGTAGGTCCCTCGGCCTTTTTTTTTGGATCTTTAGACTTTAAATGTGAAGGCTTTGCTCCCAACAGTTATGCAGGCCTCCTTTGGTTAACCTTCAAATGTTGTGTATTTTTATTATTTCAGTTGAAGAATAGCATGCGTGCATACAAGTTCATAGGCAGATGTAAGTTACAGAAAATTCTGACTTTTGACCGTAAACACACTTTATTAGTTTAGCTATTCTAATGGATATTTTTTAGAAAAGTGTCTAGCTCTTTCTGCTAAGAGCTATAAATTTGAGTAACTGATATATTTTCAGATATATTCCCATAGTTAAATCACTTTTTAAAGGTAATTTCATTGTTAATACAGTAGTGTTGAATTGTGTTGAAATTGCTGTTGTTTTAATCACAGTAGCACCTCACATGTGCTTATAAACAGGATCAGATAGGCGGTGTCTTTTTAAAGAAAAATAGTATGTCTTACTAACATACTTATAGAAATAGCTTTCTGATCAATAATTACTAACTCTAGCATTTTCTAAGATTGGAACTGTTAATTTTTTAAATTTATCTTCAAGAAAGTATTTTAGCCCTGGCTGGTGGCATAGTGGATAAGGTGCTGTCCTGTGAACCCAGGGGTCACTGGTTCGACTCCCCAGCCAGGGCACATGGCCAGGTCTGGGTGAAGGGCAACCATGTATTAGTGTTACTCTCCCTCTCTGCCTCTATCCCTTCCCCTCTCTCTAAAAATAATAAATAAAATCTTTTTTAAAAAAAGAAAGAAAGTATTTTATATTAGGGGGGTTTGTTTGTTTTTAAAGATTTTATTTATTATTTTTAGCAAGAGGGGGAGGGGGAGAGAGAGGGGGAGAAAGAGGGAGAGAGACACCAATGTATGGTTGCCTTTCACCTGCCTCCAGTTACGCACCTGGCTGGAGACCTGGCTTGCAACCTGGCTATGTGCCCTGACTGGGGAATCTAAACAGCAACCTTTGGGTTCCCAGGCTGGTGCCTTATCCACTGTGCCACCAGCCAGGGCTAAAGAAAGTATTTTAAGTAAAATTTATCTTTACTCAAACTGAGATTAGTTTTAACAATCAGTGAAGGATGCTGACTTTTTTGTGTTGTTGCTCATTTAGAACGGTTGCTTTTTGCTTTCACAGATTGGAAAATGTTTATTTTCATATATTTGAATGATAAACATCATTATGATAATATGTTACATGCTCTTAAGTCCCCTGTCCTGCAGATTTAAACACTTCTGTAGGAAGAAAGGACTGAACATGCTCTTTTTGATTTTTGTAGATATACACCTGTGGGGCGTTCCTTTTTCTCGGCTCCAGAAGGATATGACCACCCTCTGGGAGGGGGTAGGGAAGTATGGTTTGGATTCCATCAGTCTGTTCGGCCTGCCATGTGGAAAATGATGCTCAATATTGATGGTAAGGGAACTAAAAACATATTCTGTATTAGGTAGTTGATTTCTGTATGGCCTGTTTGTGTGTGATATGTGTATGTGAATTTTACGTATAATTATATGTGCTAGTGTCATTAAGTAATATTTGGGCATATATTAAGACAATCTGAAAAATCTATACTTAAAATACATTTCATTTAGAAAATCTTTACACAGAACTTGGCCTGGTTTGCTACTCAAGCAATTATAAAAGCTTTGACATGATTCCTGGAGCCATCTTCTATTATAACTCACTTTTGCCCTTTTAACCCTAAGCCAGTGTTTCATTATGAAATACATGTTTTAAGGAAGAGAAGTCTTTTGGTCATGGTGACCCCTAGCATTAAGTAAAGAGACTAGTATGATAAACTGCCACCTGTATAGTCATTATTCAAATTGTCAGAATTTTCCTCTATCTTAAACTACCTCCATTTCTTCCTCTCTATAGTATTTTTAAGTCAAACCCCAGAGTGTTATTTTGTCCCTATAAATTCAGTATATACCTCTAAAGACATGAATGTTTTATTATACAGCCACAATGCCATTATCTTATATAAGAAAATTGAAAATAATCACTTATTTGTAGCCTCTACTACCCTATCTATAATTATATTTCCCTAATTATTTCAACTATCTTTTTATAGTTAGTTGGTTCTAATCAAGACCTAACAAGATTCATACATTATATATGTCTGTTACGCCTTTTTTTAAATGTAGTTGTCCCATTTCTTTCCCTCTTGTTTTATTTTGTTTGGTTTTTCCTTTTTTTTTTCTTTTTTATGCCATTGGCTTGTCAGTTGTTCTGTAGAATATCCAAAAACCTGGTGTGTTTGCTTTTTTCTTGTAGTATCATTACTTTGTCCCTCTATCCCCTATATTTCCTGAAAATGAAAGTTGGCCCTAGAGGCTTGATTGAATCTAGTCCAAAGTGCTTTATAAGTGTTTCAGATTGTATATTAGGCACACAATATTTAGTAGTGGCCCCATTTTTAATGACAGTAAGATTGATTAATAGATTCAGAGATCAATGGGCCTGATCTCACCATTAAAGTTTCCCAATCAACCTTTCAATCGCTAATATTCCATTCATTGATCATTGTTACCTAAAGCCATTTATTTCACTAGCAATTATCATTGGTAGTATTTGTTCCACCTCTGTTATTCCTTTTGCATTAGATGGCATTCTTATGTGGAAAATCATGATGTCCTATTTATAATTCATTAGTCTTTGATAGCTTTCTTGCTTGCTGGCACCCCAGGATGTTCCAGGCTCATCTTATTTTTCTTGCTCTATACCTGGAATCAGCCACTGCTCCAAGGATCTCTGCTGGATCTTTCTAGATCAGTACATAGTTTCCTCATGACTTTTTGCCGCATCTGCCATTGTGGAAATATGTCATTGGGGGGATATATTTTAAAAGTCCCGCTTTAGATGTACTAGAACTGTTTTTTAATTATCTCCCATTTCAGAACATCATTTCATATATATATGTGTATTTCTTTAAGATAGATTCCAGGAGTGAGATTGATGAGTCAGGGGCAAATGAATATGTAATTTTGACTGTTACTGCCAGATTGCCCTCCACCAACGTTGTAAATATTATATTGCATCAGTGATTGAAACTACCTGTTTCCTTAGCCTTTGCCTGTATAGCTGCCAACCTGTATTTTGTTAGTCAGATTTGCAAGAAATAGTTTTAACTATGTGCTTTTGTTTTCCATTTGACCATCTCTTCATATGTGTAAGGGCCACCTTTCTTTTCTGTTAACTTTTTATGTCCTTTGCCCTTTGTTTTTCCTGTTAGGTGTTTGGTCTTCTCATTTACTAAGAGAGCTTTCTAAATTGAGATTAGCCCCTTTTCTGTGATGTGAATTACATATAATATCCCTTGCTTGTTATTTGTCTTTTGAAAGCCTTTGGTATGGTCTTGTTTTTGTTTTTGCTTTTTGTCACACAGAAATTTATCCCTGAGTGTATGTGTGTGTGTCAATACACAGAAACACTTTAAAGTATTGATTAATAATTTATTTTATGATCTTTAATATCTAATAGAACTAGTTTCCTTTTATTTCAGGTTTTCTAGGCCATTCTTATTTGTTTTACCATATAAGCTTTAAAAACAAACACCTTGTTTAGATCTGGTGGATGTGGGGGAATAGGCTGTTATTTTTATTGAGATCTGCTATTAATAAATTAAGACAAACAGGTATCTTTAAAATATTAAATCTTTCTGTCAAAGAAAATAGTATACCATTCCATTTGCTCAAGGTTACTTTTGTCTCCTTTGGAATGTCTTAAAGTTTTTTTCACATAATATTTTTACATTTCTGGATATTATCTCCCTTATTTTGCTATGAAATGCATTTATAGATTCTAACTAGTCATTGTTTATATATATGAAAGTTTTTTGATTCCTCTATCCTAACATTTCTCTCAGCCCTACTTAATTCCATTATTGTTTATAGTATTTTTTAAAGTTACTTTCTTGGAGTATCTAAGTTTTAATCATTTCTTCTATGGATAGTTATATATTTACCTCTTCCTCTGGATTTTATGCCTCTTAACAGATTATATTGACTAATTAGACATGACAGTGTTAAATATTAGTTATTAATGGGCATCCTCTTTTTTTTCTAACTTTAGAAAGAATGCTTCCAGTATTTCTACATTAAGTATAGTAATGTATACGTGTATGTATGCCTAAGAGCACCTGTTGATTCCTATTAAGTACTTTTAATCAGGAATGGATGTTTAATTTTCTTCATAAACAAACATTTATGGAGCTAATGATACGATATTTCTGTTTTTTTAAACAAACATTGGACTAATATATCTGGAGTCTTTTAATGTGATGCTGGATTCCATTTGTTAGTACTTTCTTTAATTAAAATGCAAAAGTAAGATGGATTGGATCTGCAATCTTCTCTTTTTTTGTGCAGTCTTTTTCTAGTTTTGGTATTAATGTTATACTTAGTAAAGAATTTAGAAGTTCCCTATTTTTTAAAATGTACAGCTGTCTTTAAATGGTATTGAAATTATCAGCTCTTTTACGATTTGGTACAATTGCCCTGTAAACTGTTGTGGCCTATGTGTTTTGTGTTAAAAGAGGTAGCTCTTTTAAAACTTCATCCATTTATTTTGTCTAAATCAGCCTGTTTGGGCTCTCCAGGTTCAGTTTTGGTAGGTTATATCTACTAGAAAATTATTTTATCTATATTTATTTGTATAGAGTTTTATAAAGTATTTTTAATGTTGTCTATTTCTATGGTTTACCCTCATTTCTTATTCTGTATGTTTTGCTTTGTCCTTTTTATTTTTGTACATGATTAGGAGAGGTAGTAATTCAATCAACTGACTTACCCCTTCCCAAGCAAAAGAGCTCTTGAATTTTTCTTTTTTTTCCCAGCTCTCTGGCTTTTTGTTTTTTACTTTCTTAATTTTTGCTTTTAGCTGTGTTTTTTCTTATATTTTTCTTTAGTTAATTTACTTGTTTTTCTAACTATATTAGTAACTATATTAGTAACTAGTAACTATATTAGTAACTCACTTTCATTTTTTCTTATTGATAAAAATATTTAAAACAGTGAATTTTATTTTGATTACTGTCTTAGCTATATTCCAGAGCTTCTAATAAGTAATATCTTTATTACTTTTTCTAGAAGCAGCACAAATTGTATTTGTATTTTCCCTATTACCTAATGTTGATTTTGAAAGACTTTAAATTTTCAGATTGGAGATCTCTTTTTTTCTGCTTTTGTTATAAATTTTTCATTCTGTTGTGTTGGTTAAGCAGAGAATGTGTTTTGTATTTCTACTTTTAGAATTTGTTGAGGTATTTTTATAGCCTAATATTTGGTCAGTTTTTACAAAAGTTTGATAAACTTTAAAAATATGGTAAATTCAGTCATTTGGTAGAGTTAAATGAATGTCCATCAGCACTACCATTTTGATTGTTATTTAGATAATTTATTTCCTTATTTGTTTTTGTTTACTTGTTTTCTCAGACTGGTAGAAATATTTTAAATTTCCTGTTATTGTGTTTCAGTAGAGTTCTCCTTTTACCACCTATCATGTCTCCGTTTTTAATGTTGCTGCCATATTCTTGGGAACATACACATACCTGTTCTCTTCCTTGTGAATGTGTCTTTTACAATGGTAAAAATTACTTTTTAAAAATACTTTTGAGTCAGAGTCTGTTTACATTATCCAAATAAAGGATTACAATACATGTTTTTGTGAACTTATCCATTAATTTTTAATATCCTTTAAATTTTCTTATATTTCCTGAATCACAAATACATCTTGGTCACAGCATAGAGTGGTTTTACTTTGTGCGTCAGTCCAAAGCTTTCTGTTAATGGATCAGTTGAGCCAGATGGATAGAAATAATATACATGCTTCATCTTAGTTGTGTCAAATTATTTTTAAACTAAGTGGTCTGTTTTGTGCTTTTTAATTGGTGGTTTTGATATTAGAAAGGGGTTGTTTTTCCCCATTAGTGGTTACCTGTATAGTTAAGACTTCAAATAATCCTCAACTTTCTTTTATAATAAAAGTATCTTGTTTTCCTTAACAATTTAGTTATATTAGCTTCGTTGTCTTCTTTCCTTCCGCTCCTTTACTAATTTTTTTAGCCATTATAGCATTGTTATTCTTTTTTTTAAATTAATTTATTTATTTTAATTTTATCGTTGTTGTATTACATCCATCCCCTTTTTGCTCCCCTCTGTCCCCCTCCCCACCCACCCATTCCCCCCAAAGTCAATCCCACCTATTGTCCATGTCCATGGTTCCTTTATACATTATGTTATTCTTTATTAAGTTTTTACTACTTGACTTTCAACTCTGATTGTCTATTAATATAAGGGGCAATCGACGAGTTGATTCTACTTTTTTGTTCTCTACTCCTGTCATTTCATTTATTTGTATACGATGACTCCTGCATTATTAGGGAATGTAACAGTTCTATTCCCTTCTGTTACTGTATATTCATTTTCATTTTAAATTTACAATTAAATGTATTGGTTACCGGTCTTCCAACATTTTTTCTGTCATTTCTTGGTTGCAGTGTATCCTTGTTATTTCTTCAAGAAGGGCTAATACGAATAAGAGCTGATTTTTTTTTTATTGAAAACCACTTGTCTACATCCTTATCTGTAAAGGACTGTTTGGCTAGATATAAAGTTATTAACTCCACTGTCTATAAAATTATTTTTTCCATTGTCTTCTGACAGTGAATGTTTGGTAGATAAGTATGATGTCAGCCTGATCTTCTTTTTTAAAGTATTTTTCATAATTATTTTACTAGACTGTATCTCAGTGCTGACCGTTTTGGGTCACTTTTATTTAAAACATTGCATTTCCTTTGAAAATGTAAGTTTAAGTCTTTAATCTTTCTTTTTAATCTATCATTTTCTTTTAAAATTTGCTGTCCTATTTGCTTCTTACTGTGCCTTTTGTGATGTAATTTTTACCATGTTCTCATTATTGAATAGTTTAGTCTTCATTTTTTCAATTAAAAAAAAACCTTTTTCTTCCATTTCTTTCATTAGTTATGCAATGCTTATTTCACTTTTTCCTGTTGACTGTCTGTGTCTTCCCTGAACTTCTCAATTTCTGTTTGCGGTCTTTCATCGTAGCTGTATTTCTAATCTTTGATTTATATTAAAAAGCAGTTTTACAGTTTTCATCTAATTTGTGATGATATTTTCTGTTGATTTTTTTTGTCAGGGATGTTGTGTTGCCTTTTTACACTTTCTTATGGTATAGGTATTTATCACTTTTTTTTGTTATTTGTATTTAAATCATACTAATTTTTCCAAAGCTTTTTGTCATTCACATTTAAGTTCACAGTAGTTTTTCCAAATCACCTATTAGAGGAGCCTGGACTAGGAGGGAAAGGTGGGACAGGACCAAAGGATCAAGGTAGTTTTCCAGGTTTTTCTGCTCAGGACCTCTATCCTGTTGTTCTGATGGGTACTTTCTTCAAAATATAACCACATCTCCTTTGCCTTTCAGTAATTTACATGTTTAAGAGGTGTTAACTATCAGCCATAAATTCCTTACTAGCTTCTGCTAGTTTAGCTCCTGCCTTTTAAAGTACCTCTTCAAATGTTAACAATTAAGAGAATTTTTGAAGGTTATACAGGAGTTCTTTGTACTGTTCTTTTAACTTTTCTGTAAGTTTGAAATTACAGAAGAAAGGTGCATGCCCTACTCTTAGAACAGTAGTCTTGAGATCTGCCACTTCTAAATCACCCTCCACTCTCTCATGACACTTTTCTACATCTCCTTTCTCTTCTTCCTTTTGAGATTTCCTCACTCAATTGCAGTGCTAAACATTGCAGTTCCTTCTTAGAATAGGACCCTCTGTTTCTGGGAGTGAAAATTTACTCTCCCCCACTAGGCTCCTTTCATACATTGTGACCCTCTCCCTTTCATAGGTTCTGCTAGTCCCAAGCAAGTACTTGGTACTATATTTATTTATAGTTTGGCATTTTCAGGTTTTTAATGCCGTGTTTCACTGAAGATACAGGGTTTCCTTTTTTTTTTTTTTTTAATTAACATTCTTTTTTGTAGCTAAGTATCGAAGTGGGAAAATGAAATAAATTGCTGCTATTTTCCCACTGTAACTTAAATTCCAACTTTGGGTATTAATTTTAAAATCTCTAACCCATCAGCCAAATAAATCACAATGAAATTTTTAGTGTTTTGAACTAAAGGGTAATGAAAATGTACATGCTGGTATGATTAGCTAAAGCAATGCTGAGAGAGAATTTAAAACCTTAAATGCTATTAGAAAAGAAGAAAAGCACCAGTGACCCATTTATTTTAACAAGTTAGAAATATAACAAAATTAAATGCAAAGTAAAATGTAAGGGCCCTGGCTGATGCGGCTCCGTGGATTGGCGCCAGCCTGGGAACCCAAAGGTCACTGGTTCAATTCCCAGTAAGGGCACATAACCAGGTTGCAAGCCAGGTCTCCAGCCAGGTCCATAGCTGGAGGCAGGTGAAAGGCAACCATACATTGATGCTTCTTTCCCTTTTTTCCTCCCTCCCTGCCCTTTAAAATCTTTTTTTTAAAAAAAAAAAGGAAATAAAAGTTAAAAACAGAAATTAATGAAATAGTGAACAAATTTACCTCTATCCTGTAGGAAGGAAGACTTCAAAGATATTTAAGAAGGATAGTGACGTGATCATATTTGTTTTCCAGAAAGAGACCTCTGGCAGCAGTGTGGAGAATAGATAGAGGAGAAAAAACTAATCTGAGAAGCCAGTTAGGAGGCTTTTTCAATCACTAGTTCAGGTAAGAGATGGTGATGGTCTAATGTGGGATGGAGAGGAAGGAATATATTAACAAGGATTAAGTTTAAAATTAAAAAAAAAAAAAAAGGTTTAAGGACCATGTCCAGGAAAAAACACTTTGGGTACAGTTACTAGCACATGAAACTGATTAGAAATGAATACACCAGAGGGTTTTTTAAGGAATTGTTATTGGAAATAAATCTCAAACCTGTTTTATTAGGTTCAACCAGAGAAGCATAACCAGTAAGAGATATGTATAGAGAGATTTAGTGTACACAGTTGTAAGGGCTAGCTAGGCAAGTCTGAAATCCTTTGGGTAGGCTATCAGGAAGGGCAGGCTCGAACTCAGAGATATGGGCTGAAGCTACTGTCTGTAGGGAGAATTTCTCTCTCTCTCTCTCTCTCTCTCTCTCTCTCTCTCTCTCTCTCTCTCTGTGTGTCTCTCTCTCTGTGTCTCTCTCTCTCTCTCTCTCTCAGAAGCCTCAAGCCTGCTTTTAAGGCATTTCAGCTGACTGAATAAGGCTCACGCATATTATCCAGAATGATCTTAACAATTGTGGACTTTAATTACATTTATACTATATCTTCACAGCAACACCTACATTAGTGTTTAAATAACTGGCAACTAAGTAGTCTAGCCAAACTGACAAATTTTTAAAAAACAAACAAACATACCTTGCTTGCAAAAATCTGTGATTATGCAGTCTTTTAATCAGCCTTCGTGTTCCCAAGTCTCAGGCTCAGTAACTGTGCTGTGTTACAAACTAACTTCTAAGAAGGGCATACTCACCAGCGTATGTTCACAACAGTGACTCCTTCATACCAGGTATGAATGGTTATGCCGTCAACTGAATTTGGGAGGTAGATCTGCCGTTGCTGGTTAGTTGGCAGTATTCACCATGGATAAAAATAGACCAAATGTTAAAAAGTCTAAAGCTTGAGGATTCTTTGAGATATCTGGGTAGAGAAATTGAGTATGTAGTTGGAAATGGAGGTATGAAAACCTGTAGTGGTAGGAACTAAAAATAAAATTTGGGAGTCCTCAGTATATAAATCCACACTTGAACTGTAGAAATGGAAAAACTTCTTTAGGAAAATATTTAGATTGAAAGCATGAATGAGAACAATAATGCCCTGGGGAATACCAGCACTTAAGGAAAGAACGAGGACCAGTGAGCAGTTGATGATCATCACGGGTAGTATGAGAGCCAAAAAAGTGATGTCAGGGGAGCCAAGGGAGGAAACCTTCAAAGAGTAAATGATATCACAGTTAAGCAGTGGGAGCTTTTCCAACAAAATCAAGAGTAAGACAAGGATGTCAGTACTGTGATATTTAGTCACTATTGTGTTTGCTAACTTCTGTTCTTCTTACAGGTTTCAGTCTACATGTTACTTCCTTGAGAAGCAGTTTTTGACACCCTTCACCCCCAAGTCTGAGTTAGGTATTTCTCTTATGTATTCCCATAGCACAGTGTACTTGCCCTTGTAATAATAGCATGTGTCACCCTGAATGACAAGTTTTCTTATTGTGTGTCTCCTATTAGAATGAAAGCTTTAGGAAGCTAATCTTATTCACCAGTGTATGTACCCTCCAAGCCTAACACAAGTCTTGGTCATATTAAGTAAAGAATAAATAAAACCAAGAACATGGAGGAGCATTCAATTGAGCCTGGAAAATTAGAAAAATGTTTACAGAAGAAGTAAGAGATGTCTTAGCTGAGCCCTAACAAATATGATGAGATCGAGAGTTTAGATGGAAAAGGAGGTACACAGAAATAAATGATTTCTGAGAGTTCTCTAAAATGCAAAATTTTATTAAAAGACATAAGAGAAATACTAAATGAATGAAATATATTAGGATTATTGAGAAGGCTTAATTTCATAAGATGTTAGTTTTCCCAAAATTAATCTGTAAATGCTATTTTAAGCAAAATCTTAATAGGGATTTATTGATAAATTAGTATGAAGATTATATGAAAAAATTGATGACCAAGAAAAGCCAGTATGATTTTTCACTTTTGTAACCAATTTAACGTAAGGTAAACTGATCAATGTGATAACCATCATATCCCTGTTTATCTGTCCTTGATGATATTTAAAGCATTTGTAAGAATCTCTTATACTTGTGAAAAATATGATCATGATTGTATTAAAAGTCAGTATAATTTTTTAAAAGAATAAAGAGGGAGACATTGCCCTCCTTACTTGAAAACTATAATAATTATACATACTACTTTTAAGTGAAGGAACAGACGGATGAATGAAGCAGAATACAGAGACTAAAAAATAAACCATGTGTATGATGTTAAAGTGGCATTTCAAATTGCTAATGAAAGTGTAGAATACTTAATGATATTTATACAGTTGTTAACTGTATGAAAAAAAAATAATTAGACTCATCTCACATCATACCCCAAATTTCTTTCTAGGTGGATTACAAGTCCTAAATTTGAAATTCTTTTAGGAAAAATCAAAGTCTATCTCTAACACTGAACAAAATATAAAATTATAAATCATTAAAAAATACTGATAAACTTGGCTACGTTAAAATTTAAACTTGTGTATTATTAAAGATACAACAAAGTTAAAAGGCAAACGGAATACTTTTTTTTTAATTTTATTGTCGTTATATTACATCCATCCCCTTTTTTGCTCCCCTCTGTCCGGAATACTTTAATGAGGACAGATCAATAGAAAATCACTTCTCAAAAGACAAAACCCCCCCAAAAAATAAAAAAAAATAAAACCCAGTTGGCCAATAAACACATGAAAATCAAGTGATCAGATTCACTGGTAACCAAGGAAATGCAAATGAAATCAGTACATTACCATTTCATACCTATCAGATTTGTAAAAATTTGAAAGTCTTACATCAGCATTGGTGAGGATAAAATGAAAGGAACTCTCATGCACTCTTAGTATGAGTATGATTTGATTACTGCTTCGGAGAGCAGTTTTTCAATATCTAGAAAAGATGAGGTAAAGGTGAAATTACAGCCCTGATTTGGTGTGGCTCAGCTAGTTGAGTGTCATCCCACAAGTAAAAGGTGTCACTGGTTTAATTTCCTGATCAAGGGAAATGATTGGGTTATAAGTTCAGTCCCCAGTCAGTGTGTATAGAAGAGGCAGCAGATCGAAGTTTCTCCCTCACATCGATGTTTCTCTCCTTCTCCTTCTCTTCTCTCTAAAATAGATTTTTAAAAATTTTAATGAAAGTATATATATATATATATCTTAAAATTCATAATATATATAGAGATATATGGCATATGTGTCTGAGGCATTACTTGTAATAGCAGAAAATTGGAAACAGCCTAATTCCTAGAGTGTTTTAGAGAAAACACTAAATAAGTACATAAATTGTTATATAATATTATATAATGATATATACTATAACAGTTGAATGAATGAACCAGATCTATATGTATCAATATTAGAAACAAAGTTGGGGCAGAGCATATAGCAAGAGAATGTTATTTATATAAATTTAAAACAGAAGTATATACTGGGTATCTACAAATACAATAAAATGATCAAAACCTAGATGAGACAAATACATACCAATTTCAAGATAGTAGTTCCCTTTAGGTAGAAAGAAAGAAGAGGAAATGGAATGGGTTGGTTGGAGTAGAGAGAAGAGAGAGACCTGCAAGACCTCATATTTCAAGAAAATTTGAGAGTATGTTTATGTAAACAAAGTGTATAGATAACTTTCTGTGAAGCAAAGAAGTCAGAAGATTGATAGTACTTTCAAGATCTATATGGTATCTAAACAAAATGAAAATAAAGCCCTACATTTTAAATGAGTGATTTTTTAAAAATTGGAATATATAATGCTGCTATGAAAAATGAGCGAAAATACTGCACTGACTACCTTCTTTGCTTATGTTTCCTTTTTTATTTTTGTGTAATACTGATGTTGCACTTGGTATACTGCACTGATTTTAAAACAGCCCCAACAGAACATGAAATCTACTGGAGAAAATTGATATTCAGTAACACAACGAGTACTACGAAGAAGTACTGAGTGCAGTAGGAGCGCATAACAGGCATCCGTTGCAGCTCAGAGAACCACTTCTCTGGGGAAGTGACAGGGAGCTGGGTGCAGTTGGTGCTGGTGATCAGCAGGGAGGAGTACTCTAAACACAGCAAATTAATTCTAGTTGTGGGGCTTAATCTTACCTTCATATGTTTGTCTTGGGTTCAGGTCTAAGATCTCTGAAGATTAAGAAATAAGTTGATTTTTATAATCATACTAATCTTCTCATAAGTATATCAAAACAGAACATTTTTTAGAGTGAAATTAGAGTCTGATTTCAGGCAGGCTTGACAGGAACTTTATCAACATAAAATCAATCAGGGGCCAAGTACAAGTATCTGTATCAGGCTTATGTAATCTATGCTCACATTAGAAAATCAGTATAATGGTTGCAGGAATCTCAATGACAATCTTCATCAAGTCTGTTTCTTGAGTCACCCTGTTTCATTCTGGTCGAGCATGCCCTTCAGTTTGATGCAGAGTTGTCTTCTTGGAATCACACTTCACTGTCTCCCTGGGGACATTTGGCTTGTTCCTAAATTGGTCTCCCGTATCCTGCATCCCTTTTCTCCCCTACCCTCCTTTTTTTAATGGTCAGAAATTTCATGAAAAAAGGTAACACAGTAGGCAAGGGGTTTTTTGTTTTTGTTTTTTTTGACTTTACACATTGGGAAAATATATCAACAAACCTAGATGATACTTCAGCTGAGTATGTTGTAAATAATTTTCCTTCATAAATTTGAAAGCAATGTTCCATTTTCAAATAGCTTTAGTGAGGTTCAATTTACATATCATAAAATTTACCTATTTTAAGTATATATCTGTTGTCTTTTTTTTTTTAAGATTTTATTTCATTATTTTCAGGAAGAAGGGAAGGGAGAGAGGCAGAGAGGGAGAGAGACATCATATATCTGTTGTCTTATTGATTCCTTTGTTTTGCTTTACTTTATGGAAAATGTTCAGTTTTTTCTGCTGCTATGTTTTTAATTTCTTTTTTTTTTTTTTTTTTTTATAATTCCATACGCTTTTTTACAGCATTTTTCTTGTGGGGTTTATTTTCTTTTTTCTTTCATTTTTTTTTCATTTATTTTTATTATTGTTGTATTACATCCATCCCCTTTTTACTCCCCTCTGCCCCCCCCCCCTTGTTTTTTTTAAGATTTTATTCATTATTTCCAGAGAGTGGGGAAGGAAAGGAGAGAAACATCAATGTATGGTTGCCTTTTTCACCTGCCTGCAGCTGTGGACCTGGCTGGAGACCTCATTATGTGCCCTGGCTGGGGAATCAAACCTGCAACTTTTTTAGGTTTGCAGGCCGGCACTTCATCCATTGAGCCACCAGCCAGGGCTCCTCTGTTCCCTTTTGCACCCACCCACTCCCCCGCAAAGTCATTCCCACTTGTTGCCCATGTCCATGGTTCTTCTAATATATATTTTTTTATTTTCTGAATGTTGTTTTATTATAGCATATTATTCTTATCTTATAAGTGTAGTGTCCACCGTGGCTGGTAGCACAGTGGGTAAGGCACCGGCCTGCGAACCCAAAGGTTGCTGGTTTGATTCCCCAGCCAGGGCACATACCAGGTTGCAAGCCAGGTCTCCAGCCAGATCTGTGGCTGGAGGCAGGTGAGAGGCAACCATACATTGATGTTTCTCTTCTTCTCTTTCTCTCCTCCTCTCTCTCTGTAAATAATAAATAAAATCTTTAAAAATATTTTTTAAATAAATGTAGAATCCACTCTTAACTCTGAGAATAATTTATTTTGGTGTTTCTTTTTCCTGCACATGCTTATTTTTCCTCCTTTTTTTGGTTGTTGTTTTTGTTTAAATCTGTCTTCCATTTTGGATATTTGCCCCAAATATGTAGCATCACTGGCTATTTACTCATGATTCTGTGGGAGTATAAATCTGACTAGAGCTCGAAATGCATTGATGAGGCCTGTTGACTTAGAATTTCTTCATTGGGTGATTTCAGTGGGCTGATGTTGGGGAACCTACAATGTTAGAACCCTTAGGTCTCTCCATTTAGCTAATCAAGTTACCCAAATATGAGTCTTCCAAACTCCTGCCTGAGGGTAGCAGTCTGATTACCTGGAAGCCAAGTTGGGGATTCTGGTTTAGGGAATGTCTGTTATTTAATCCATTGTCCTCAATTGTACCAGATAACCTTTCTCCAGCTTTTTACTTCTTCCAGAGAATAATCCTCCAGATTTAGGCAGGGACCAAGAAGAGGCAGTTGTTCAGTAGTGTGCAGCTAGACAGGAGATCCAGGACTCGACCTGCTTCTCAAAGAGCTTTTCTCTGTGTTTTTCTGCACCACCCCATCCTTTTATCATCAGCTTCAGAGGTACCTAGTGCTACCACATCTTGTGTCTTATGAGGATTCTATAGTGTAAATACAGTTGTTTCTTATTCCCAACATAACTGGCTTGGAGTTTCTTTGGGGGATATGGGGGGCTGCTTTGTCATTTACAACTTGTTCACTTTTCATCTTCTAAATTATTGATGCACTTTCTGAACTTTCTATTTTGTGTCCTTCCCTCCTTCTAGGTTTATATATATATATTTTTAATTCCTCACTATAGTTATTCTGGATTTGGGGGAAGGAATGAAATATGCTCCTTCTGGTTAATCTTTCACCTTACCCCAAGATCTGTTCTAAAAGACAGGTTTTTTCTGGTTGCTCTCTGAATTCAGTCCATGAAGGAGTACCTGTCTAGTATGTACTTAGTAAATGTTTAAATGGATAATTAAGTCTTATTTGACATGTATAAAACTCACCTGGTAACAAGTTTGTACTAGAGGCCTAATTTCTTGCCACATGGACGTCTCAATAGGGCTGGTTAAGTGTCCTCATGGTGTTATACCTGGCTTTCTCTGGAGTAATACTGAACAGAGCAAGAGAGAAGCTGTAGATGGATTAAGGCCTAGCAGTGAAAGTTACATTCTGCCATTTTTATAATATCCTATTTAATTACACAGATCATATATATTCAGTGTTGAAGAGACTTACAAAAAGGTGCAAATCTCACAAGACAAGACTTACTAGGGACCATTTTGGAGACTGGCAACCACACAAAGCTTTTGTCTTAAGCTAAAAACATATTAAACCTGAAGTAAGTAGAAGGTAAGAAATAAGATCAGAGCAAAATTTAAATAGAAAACAAACAGTATAGAAAATGAAGCCATACGATGGTTCTTTTTAAAATATTAATAAAATTAACAAATTCCTAGCAATACTAATGAAGAAGAATAGAAAAAACAGATTACTAGGGTCAGGAATGAAAGAGTAGGAGGTCACTAAAGATCCTTCAAAATGGAAAGATTAATAAGGAAATGTTATGAATGACTTTATACCAATTAATTTGATAAATACAGCTTCATAAAGACTGACTCAGAGAATCTAAATAGCCTTGTATCTGTGAAAGAAATTGAATTCATAACCCTTTCTAAAAAATAAACCCATCCCAAGTTATGTCACTGGTGAATTTTATCTAATATTGAAGAAAAAGTAATACCAACCTTTCATAAATTCTTTCAGCAAACAGGAGGAAAGATTTTTCAATTCAATATTGTAAGGCTAGTATACCTTTGATACTGATACCTGAGAAAAAAATATCGATAAAATCTCAACAGAAGAATAATTTGACTCACTTTAATATTCTAATGATAAAAATTTATAACAAACCAACAATCAAAGGAAAAACTTCCTCAACCTGAACAAAGAATCTGGAAAAGTACACAAGTATCATCATAGTAAATGGTAAAAATATTTAACACTTTTGCCTAAAGATCAAGAACAAGGCAAAGGATACTTGCTCTCACTACTTCTATTCAATATTGTGCTGGAGGTCCAGACCAGTGCAGTGAAGGAGGAAAAATATAGTCATAGTATTGTGAAGGGAGAAATACCTCTTTGCATAGAAGATATAATTGTCTACATATAACATTCTAAGGAATTTTTTAAAAAAAGCACCCTATTAGAATTAATAGATGAGTTTAGCAAGATCACAAGATATTAGTTACATAAAAATAAAATTAAAACTAAGAATATAGCACTGGCTGGTGGCACAGTGGATAAGGCACCAGCCTGCGAACCCAAAGGTTGCTGGTTCGATTCCCAGCCAGGGCACGTAACCAGGTTGCAAGCCAGGTCTCCAGCCAGGTCTGTAGCTGGAGGCAGGTGAAAGGCAGCCACACACTGATGTTTCTCTCCCTCTCTGATTCTCTCCCTTCTCCTCTCTCTAAAAAAATAATAAAGTATTAAAAAAAAACAAAAAAACTAAGAATATAACAAATAATACCAACACAATCAATAGTTGGGGAAATGGAAAAGTGTATGTACCATTTATAATAATATGAAAAGTATATAATATTTAGGAATAGATTTAAAGAGATGTGTGCAAGACCTCTACACTGAAAGCTCTTAACGCATTCCCGAGAAAGATAAAAAATAGAAATGTCAGTTCTTAGACCAGAAGACTCAAGATTTCCGTTCTCCCTAAATTAATCTATAGATTCAACACAATCTCAAAATCTCATAAAACTTTTAAAAAATGTAAATTTACAAGCTGGTTCTTAGGATTAGGGTGGAGGTACAAAGAACTTAGAATAGCCAAAACCATCTTGAAAAACAGAGTTGGTGGATTAATACTACTGCCAGGAGAAAACATTTGCAAAATATATCTGGACAAAAAATGTGTATTCAGAATATATGAAAAATGCATAACTCAGGTAATTTTTTAAAGTAATCAAAAGCAGACACTTCAGAAAAGAAAATAATGTGCATAGCCAATAAGCACTTGAAAAGATGCTAATTAATCATCATTGGTCATTGGAAAATGCCAGCAAAGACCACAATAAGGTATCACTTCACAATCACTAAATTGGGAGCCAAATTTTTTCAACGTAATAACAAGTGGAGCAGCTACAAATTACAGTAATGAAAAATTGCACAACTACTTTGAAAACTTTTTTGGCATATTTTAAAGTTAAACATTCTCTTGCATATGACCCACCAGTTTTGTTCCTAGGTCTTTCCTCAAGAGAAATGAAAAATAGGTCAATATGTAGATTTGTGCACATATGTGGACATGTTCATGTTCATAATAACCAGCAACTGAAAATAACCAAAATGTCTGATAGAACACATGAATGGAGAAACAAATTGTGATCTATTCATATAAGAAACACTACTCAGCAATTAAAAAGAACTATACTGCCTGGCCACGTGCCTCGGTTGGTTGGAGTGTCTGTCATCTCATAGACTGAAAGGTCGGTTCAGTTTCTGATTGGAGTATATACGTGGGTTGCAGGTTCAGTTTCCAGTTGGATTTGGGCTGGAGACAACCAATTAATGCTTTTCTCACAAGGATAAACATTCCTCTCTATCTGGACTCAATACATAAAAATATTTTAGAAAAGAACTAATTACTGATTTACACAAGGATATGGATGAATCTTAGCTAAAAAGTTCAGAAAAAGCCAGACACAAAGTGGTATATACAGTGTAATTCCATTTATATGAACTTCTGGAGCCAGTTCATCTATTCTAAAGGGAGTCAAATAAGTGATTGTTTGGGACAGCTGTTGGTAGGAGAAACTGATTACATTGGTGCAGGAAAGTACTTTCTGGGGTATTGTAACTGTTCTGTCTCAATTGGGGTGCTATTGGCATAGATGTGTACATTGTCAAAATCACTGAACTTTACATTTAAGTTGCATCATTTTATTGTATGTAAATTATAGTCCAAAGTTGTTTGTTTGTTTGTTTTATGAAACATCTCTATGCACCCACTAGAAATTCTAGAAGTCTGACAATACTAACAGTTATTGAAAGTGCGTCATAACAGTGACTCTTGTACACTTATGAGAGGGCCACTTGTTAAAAACACCTTGAAAGTTAGGCATCACCTAGAAAAGTTAAGTGTTACACATCCATCATGGCTTAGCAATTTTCCTAGATAGAGTCTTTTCTACTAGAGAAGTTTATATGTGTGTGTGTGCATCAGAAAGACCATCTGTAAGAAGGTCACAACTAACCAAAAGTACCAACACAAACATCCACCAGCTTTCAAATGGATAAATTGGATATTTCTATGAGCATTAGAGCAATGCAAATAAAGAATTTAGTTACATTTAGTTAATATAGATGATTTTTGGCAGCAGACTTGAAAAGAATACATGCTTTATGTTTCCAGTTACATAATAACTAGGAGAACTAAACTGGTATTTAGGATCTGTACTTGTGTTGTAAATCTATAAAGAAAAGGAAATGATTGCCATAAAAACTGGGATTTTGGTTACTTTTAGAGGAGAGAGGGAAAGGGTTGGGAAAGGAGCTAGGGAAGAGGTTCTAGAATATGGATAATATTTAGTTCTTAATCTGAATGCTGGTCAGGTAGTAGTTTATTATTTTTGTAAGTGGCACATGCATGTTTTAGACACCTCAGTAAATATGTGATACTTTTAAATTTTAAACATTTTTAAACTTAATGTCCCCGTGATACTATGTCATTAATATTTTTCTAGGCAATAATATAAAATGCAAAGATGTGTAATGTCACTTCAAAAGAGCTGTGTAATGAATGAGTATTCCTAATTTCTGTTCTTACACTTTCAGAGTCATAGAAGTAAACTATAAAATTGATGCCCTGGTTGGTGTGGCTCAGTGGATTGAGAATCAGTCTGTGAACCAAAAGGTTGCCAGTTTAGTTCCCAATTAGGGCACATGCTTGGGTTGCTGGCCACGTCCCCAGTTGGAATATGCAAGAGGCAACTAATCAGTGGTTCTCTCCCTCTGTCCCTCCTTTCCCCTCTCTCTCTAAAAGATAAATAAATAAATAAATGTATAAAAGGAAAATAAAAGATAAAATCTTTTAAAAAATAAAACAAAAACATAAAATTAAGGCAGATAATAACCATACCATGTAACCTCTCAGGAGTAGTACATACAATGTTAAAATATAATTGTTATGCTTTTGCCAGGATCAAATGTTAATTACTGCTTTGGTTTTACTATTTATTATTTTCTTTTTCACATCTGTTATTTTAGCTGTGTTCTAACAGAAGCTTTTAGGTTCAACAGTGAAAAGCAAATTTAAGAATCCTAATCTCCTTTGTGTAACATTCTCTCATGTAACTCCTTTAAGGAGTTTACATTGGCAAAATGATTTTGCCTAGAATTAAGACCTCGGTACATTAATACACAAAGGACATGAGTAGACAATTGTTCAAAAATAAGAGGAGGAGCTCTATTGAGTTCTCATCTTCTGGGCACAAGTAGATACTTTACATTGAATCTCTACCCTAATGCTATGGGTAGTAGGTATTTTTTTAGTTTTACAGATGAACAAATAGAAATTCAGCAAAATTACTAAGTGGTAGATTTAGGATTAAAATCTATATTATTTCCAAGCCTGCCCTTTTTATATTATCCTAACACTGCTATCAATGGAAAGAATACACCTAGTTTTAAAAACAAATGTGCAACAGTAAGTGACAAAAAATTAAAGGATATATTTCCAATAGCAACAAAATTTACTAGTAAATCTACTGAAAGATATGTGAGACTTAAAGGGTATATTATAAAATCTTAATGAAATTTAAATGTCCTTAATAAATTTGGAAATATGCTGTGTTCACAAATTGAAAGACCATCTCACTGGTATTATAGATATCTAGTAAATTTTTGTAAAAAATTTTTCCTTAGTTTTATTCATACATACCCAGATTCCAGCATTCTAACTAGTTGATAATCTTACTTCCATTGAACTTCTCTTAAGTAATATCTGTACTTTATTTCTTAATTGTATATATCTGATATCTAGCACCTGCCCCATTAACTTGAATTGTATAAATGATATACTATATATTTACCCATTCAACTGGTAGATATTTAGGTTGTTTTCATTCCTTTTGCTATTAAAAAACAGTGCTACAATAAACGTTCTTACTCATATCTCCTTTTGCAAATATGGAATTTCTCTATAGAGTAGGTATTCCAATATAGTGGAATTGCTGGGTTGAAAATTATGCACTTCTTCAAATTTACTGTATACTCCTATAATCTTTATGAAAATTTTTTTTCATTGGTTTGTCAGTTTGTGTTACTGGTCTTGAATATTTTTGCCCACCTTGATTGATGCAAAATGATAGCTAAATATTGTTTTTACATATATTACCTTTATTACAAATAAGAAAATAATGAAAAATTATTTTTGACATTTAGCTTTTTTCTTCTATCAATTACCTTCCACTTTTATTGTTTTATCTTAACTTATGGGAACTTATTAAATATCCTAGATACTAATTATTTGTTACATCTATTACACATACCCCCTACCAATCTATAGCCTGGCTCTTTGTTTTTTTAGCTTTGTTTATGATACCTTTTTTTTTCTTATAGTTTTAATGGTTTATAGTTTTGTGTCTTAGTTAGGAAATTCTTATCTCCAAGATTAACATATTCTATATTTTCCTCTAAAGTTTTTCTTTTCATTCTTAGGAGTATGCTATAGGTTGTCAGGCCTATTCTGTTGGTCTGTGTATCTCTCCACAGTCTCTTGACGTGAATAAGATTATGAAAATCATGATAAATAATAAGACATTATTCTTTTTTTAATTTAATTTTATTGTTGTTGTATTACATCCATATCATTTCCCCTCCCTTCTCTCCCCTTCCCCACCCACTCACTCCCCCCTACAAAGTCGATCTCACTTTTTGTCCACGACCATGGTTCTTCCATGCTAGCTCCTTGACTAAACTGCTCCCCTTCTTTGCCTCCTCCCCCTCCTTCTTCCCCCTCCTCTCTGCCCACTGAAGGTCTACTCATTGTATTCATGTATCTGGCTCTGTTTTTGTTGTTTGTTTGTTCTGTTCATTAGTGTCCTATAATGGGTGAGATCATAGGGTATTTGTCTTGCATAGGACATTATTCTTAAAAGTTGTCTTGGCTATTCATGTTATATTGCTTTTTCATATTTATTTTAGTGTCAGCTTCTTAAGTGCCAGAGGTCATGGAGGTTATATATATCCTGTTGGTATTTTGATTGAAATTGCAGGTTAATTTACATGAATTGGGTACATTACTTCATATATTTAGACCTTCCATAATATCTTTCAATGGTAAAGATACCTGTTACTTATATAAGTCTGACACATATTTTGTTTGGATTTCACTCCAAGTACCTTATGTTTTTTGTTGCTATTTTAAGTATTCTATTACATTTTAAGTTGGTTGCTAATGAATAAGAATATAATTTATATGTTGATCTTAAATCTAGCAACCTTTCTGAACTTTCTCATTAATTCTGTAATTTATCTATAGATTATTGGGTTTTCTGTACAGACAGTCATTTTGTAGAGAATAATAATTTTGTTTCTCCCTTTCCATTCTCTTTACATTTTATTCTTTAACTTGAATTTTTCTGCTGGCTAGGACTTCCTATTAACTTAAGTTGAATTTGCCATAGATTTTGTAGATAACTTTTATCCAACTAAGAAATTTCTCTTCTAACCCTAGTATAATGAGTATTAGCTATGGTACTGAATTTTATTTAATGCTTTTTGGTGGAGCATCATCTATGGAAATGATTGTATGCTTATTTCCTTGAACACGTTAATGTGGTATATTTTGTTAATAGATTTTTTTACTGTATAATAAATATTTTTAAAATTAAAATTAGCTAATTAATGAAAGGAGAAGGAATAAAATGCATATATATATATATATATATAGGTTTATAAAATGTTAAGGATTTAACCAAGGGATGGAGAAGCAGATCTTTACTCATTGAAATTCATACTTAATTCTACTTAATAAACCTTTTATGAGAGCTGTTTTTCCAAAATTTTTAAATATTTATAAGGTAACAACTGTCTTTGAAATTAATCAGTTTACAAAGCATTCCCATACACATTCACACTTAACTACTATTATAAATAAGCTATTCATAATTTATCCAGTTTCAATCTGAACATGTAATTTTGTTCTAGGTGCAAGTTCTAGTATAGGTTTTCTAATTCGTTGTATGGCCATAGACAAGCCATTTTTAGATCTCTGCCTTCATCCACATCTAACAGGGATAATAAATAATACCATTTTAAACCTGCATTATAGACAAGTAGATATAAGATTTATGTGAAAAAAATTTGCTGAAGTTGCTTAACGTAAGGTAAAATATGTAACATTTTATTATATAGTTTTCTAATATTTGATTTTCTTTTACATTTTAACTAAAGATTGCATACTTTTGAACTATAAAATTCAGTAGTTATACAAGATGAATTAAAGTAGTAAAGTTGCTCATAATAATAAACCTATTCATCCATGCTCTCACATAACTACATTAAGAAATAATAATTATATGAAATAGGTTAAATTGTGTGAAAATAGTCCTATTTATTCTATCCTAGGAGTTCTTGCCCATTTCAGTGGATTGTCTGGCATTGGCCACGGCATCAGGTACTTGAACAGTCATTTTGTCCGTAGACTTTGTCAGTAGATTTTGTCAGACAGATTGGCAGCCCAGCCGGAGTCTGTTAGCCCCTACACCAGATCAAGCATGTCCTTCTCCTCATCAAGATTACTTCTAAATTTCTCATATGTGTGCTTTTCAAAGATGAGGTAGAACAAGCTAAGGTTCCCTCACATGCACCCAACACATCAATATCTAGATTATTTTCAACCACAACATCTAGCAGAGAGTCACCAACTTTTCCTTTGGTAGTTAATATTTCACTGTAGCAGTTGTGCATCCAGGCCAACTTGCTCAGTGCCCGGATCACCACCTCCCAGACCCAGCTTCTCACACCCTCCTGACCAGCTCCCGGTGGGCTCTGGCAGGCAGCAGCCATCCCCAGGCCAGAGAGAAGGCAAACAGAAGCCAGGTGCCCCAGCAGCACAGCTGGGGGCCCGAGATGTGACTCAGGCTGGCAACAACAGCTGGCCATGAGGAGCTCCCCAATTCTAGGCAGGCAGACAGCCTGACTCCGGGGCCTCTGTGAGGGTCCAGCAGGCTAGGGTGCCAGAGAGGTCCTGCTCCGTGCTGTGCGGTGAGAGGTGTAGCGCTTTTCACAAAGTCTGTCACTTCAGATGCACCCATTTCTTCTAGAGAAGATGGTAAACAGTAAAACAATTAGGAAGCATACTGGGATAAATAGGAAAAATAATAGAAGAATGTTAAATAGGATAAGTAATGTTTGTTTAGTAGTTTCAACTCTGGTGTAAGGACACATTAGTTGTGAAAGCTAATATTACAATAATTCAGTGAAGAAAATTTACCTGAAGGACTAAAGGAAATGTAAAATAAACATGTTACTTATCATACTTATCATATATTTATTTTCCTTTATTTACTTCTTAAAAATTAACCTAGAAATTACACGTATTTATTTCATATGTATCCTGCCAGCCTTTTTTTCATGCACATTTTTCCTTTTTATTATTTATTGTTTATTGGGATGACATTGGTTAATAGGGTCATATAGGTATCAAATGTACATTACTATGATACATGATCTGTACATTGCATTATGTACCCACCACCCATAGTAGAATCATCTTCCATCTTCATATATTTAGCTCCTTTTTCCTCTCTGCCACCCTCCACCTTCTCTCTGGTAACCACCATGCAACAACATTTTCAATAGAATATAAAGTATAAACTTTTTCATCCAAGGATGTTTATTGATTTAGGAAGAGATAAATATCAATGTGAGAGAGAAACACCAATTGCTTACCTCCTGTAGCCTCCCTGATAGGGGGTATCAAACCTTGGCCTTTTGGTGCAGGGAAGACACTCCAGCCAGCAGGGCAATACATACATTTTTAAAACTACTTAAGAGTAAATAAAGTATCCAGAATTTTAACCCAATTTACCAGTCTCTCCTTTTTTTAAGTATTCGAAATTGTGGAGGTGTTTCTGAAGATTATTTGGATGGAAGCTTAGCATGGGGTATTGATTCCTCTCATTTTCATACACACACATGCGTGCCCCATTCATTGGAATATTTTTTGTGCTAATAAAACAAAACCAACATAACTATTCATTATTAGGGGCTTGAATTATTGCATGCATCCATGCAATGAGATATCCTGCACCTGTGATAAAGGATGATACTGTTCCATATTAGTACAGATAGAGCTATCTCTATAATAAGAAAAAAGAAATCAAAGCCCAGAATAGTTTTTCTAATGTTTTATCATTTGTGTTCTTTTTCATTAAGAGGTAAAGTGTCTATATTTTACTTAATTATTATACACCAATACTGTAGAATAAAATGAAGCCATTAAAAAGAATGTTTTGACGTAGAAAGATTTCAAAGTCATAGTGTTAGTTAAAAATAATAATTAGGCCCTGGCTGGTAGCACAGTGGATAAGGCGCCTGCCTGCGAACCCAAAGGTTGCAGGTTTGATTCCCCAGCCAGGGCACATAACCAGGTTGCAAACCAGGTCTCCAGTCAGGTCTGTGGCTGGAGGCAGATAAAACGCAACCATACATTGATGTCTCTCTCCCTCTCTGCCTCTCTCCCTTCCCCTCTTTCTAAAATAATGAAATCAAATCTAAAGAAAAAATAATTAAAAAATAAACAGCCCTGGCTGGTAGCACAATGGATAAGGCGCCGGCCTGCAAACCCAAAGGTCGCAGGTTCGATTCCCCAGCCAGGGCACATAACCATGTTGCAAACCAGTCTCCAGTCAGGTCTGTGGCTGGAGGCAGGTGAAACGCAACCATACATTGATGTCTCTCTTCCTCTCTGCCTCTCTCCCTTCCCCTCTCTAAAAATAATGAAATAAAATCTTTAAAAAAAAAATTAAAAACAAATAAAATAATAAACAAGTCATAGAACATTTTCTGATCTCATGTAAAAGAAAAAGTTGTACATACATTTTGTCTATGTAAGTACATATCAAAAGAACATGGTATATCCAAACATACTTACCTACCAATAGTGGTTACTTAGAGAGTGGAGGAAGTCTTTATTCTGTATATATTACTTGGATTTATAATAAAGGAAAACATAATATGTGCTCACTATAAAAAATGAAAAAAGAATAAAAGTATACAGTAGCCTCACCACCCACACATATCCTTAGATAATTACTGTTAAAGCCTTGATAAATGGTCTTCTAAAGGGAAGGTATATTTTGTAGGGGACATAAATAATCCTAAATCAAGGAGGAGAGAAAGTACCACATAAAAAGCTTACACTTAGCAGACAGCAGGCATGTTTTTTAAGTAGAAAAATAATATCGCATATAGCTTATTGTCTATTTTAGTTTACTTTTCATTGTATCCTCACTGTCTTTGTAGCACAGAATAGAGGTCAGTAAGTGTGCATTTAAGAAATACTAAGTTACCTACTAACCATTGGTGAAGCGCTTCCAGTTCCAAAACCCAAGATGAAGAAATCATGCTGATGACTGTTAGACAACCTCAAGTGTTGCTAGATAACATGGGGCAGATACTCCTTACTATTATTACTACCTGTAGCTTGCGTTAGCACTAATAACATTTAATACTGCTGTTTTCTCGAATCTGTACGAGACAGGGAAGGCTCTCACTAGAACAAACACTCTGGAGTGGCATAGAAAGCTTTGTTTAAGAAATAATACCTAACCTTTTCCTTTGCTAAGGAGCTCAGGCTTTGTCCCTTTACAGGCTTTGTCTCACATCTGGAACACTTCTTTGTAGGTGTAGTAGAGATGCAGTGATTCAACTATTAAGGTGAAAGAGATAGGTTATAAGAACTATAGTGTGTAGCATTTTTGTTCTTGTGCTTGTCTTTCAGTCAAACAGGAGTCAAATTGAAACTGCTTAATTTTGAAAATATTTTTATATGCATGTAAGTATACATAAAGAATAATTTTAACTCTATAATTAGTTCATTGTCATGGAGCCTGAGATCATTATCTGAATTTTTTTTAAGGAAACGTTAATTTGTACTATTTGTGTTTTTCTTCTTAGTTTCTGCCACTGCCTTCTACAAAGCACAACCTGTAATTCAGTTCATGTGTGAAGTTCTTGACATACATAATATTGACGAGCAACCAAGACCTCTGACTGATTCTCATCGGGTAAAATTCACCAAAGAGATAAAAGGTGAATTAATTAGCACTTGGAACAACTTAACTATAACAAACTTTTATTGAAATTTTTAATTAAAATCTAGTTATGTAACATGACCAGTAAAGTAAAGATCAGTTATAAAATGTTGCATTGTTTAGTACCATGATATCTCAGATAGTATTTCAGTAAAAGAAGTACCAAGTAATGGAATTAATGTTAATACCAGCTAATTTTTTTGTTAATACTTTCCCTTACTAGCTGAAGGTATAAGAGCATCACATAGGGAAATTCTTCTATACCATTAAATATAGAAAGTTTATTTTGAAAACATTGGTACTTCAGAACTAGAATCATTCTTTGAACATTTCTAATATAATGAATTTCTTCTGAAGTGACAGCGGAGTATTTTATTTCTTTGAAAATTTATGGATATGAAAAAAAAAAAAGAAAATTTATGGATATGGACTAGCCTCTTTCATGTGTTGTTCTAGAGTTAGAACTTAGTTTTTTCATCTATGTTATGCAGTTGATCATTATATGTTGCCTTTTTTAGTTTGTAGCTAACATTTGAATAATGGTATTGTATCATGTGTATGTTTTTACTAATATAAATTCACCTCTCTACAGTCGTCCCAAAAAAGAAGAAAATAATTTTAATAGTGTTCTAAAATGTATGTTTTTTATATATCTTTATATGTACGTACATTTCTACATACTACATTTAAATATACATTGTAGTTCTATATGCAAACCCACATACAGTGACTTTATAAGCAATTTAAAGGATTTTTCAAGAGCAGTTTTGACTCAGAGTAACTAAACGCATCCTGCTTACTTCAAGATGTTTTAATAAAACATTGCAAGAAAAATCCTTACACCTTTGAAAATAAGCATCCGTTTATCTCAAGTAATCAAAGTATCAAAGTAAGAAAATGTTATATATTACTCTGTTGCAACCATATCCACCATTAATTATCCTTTCATAATCTGTATTAACTGTACGATTAGTATTTTGGGAGATAGTGCATTACACACCATTAATATGTGATTATCTATATACCATGGTCTCCAGTGGAGTGACTGCTTAGGTACCACCTCTGATGCCATGAAATCACTTACACTATCTTACAGTAACAATACAGTCAACTCATGTCACCACTTTATCATAGAAAATACAAGATGTGTAGAACAGGGATTCAACTACTGCCCAAAGAGCATAGACTCCATCTTAACTTCAGCTGCTCAGGTGCCTAAAGAAATAACTAGGAAAAATGACTAGAAAGCATTATGAAGTTGATGTTATAGTAAAGGTAAAGCCAAGTTTATAGGTTAAAAATTAATTTATTAAAGCCAATTTTTTTGTTGTTCTCATTGGATAGAGGGTTAGGAGAGGAACCTAGACAGAGAATTATGTAGTCCATTTTTTTAAAGTTCAACTTTCTGATACCTCTGGATTTGGGTCTAATCTTTAGGAACCCATGACCTTAGATTTAGGGTAGAAATATCTGAGTTAGATCTAATGAACAAACTAATGTTTTTTAGAAGATTTTATTTATTATTTTTGGAGAGGAAGTGGGGAGGGAGGCAGAGGGGGAGAGGAATCTTGATGTATGGTTTCCTTTCACCTGCCTCCAGCTATGGACCTGGCTGGAGACCTGGCTTGCAACCTGGTTATGTGCCCTGGCTGGGAATCAAACCAGCAACCTTTGGGTTTGCAGGCCAGCACTTTATCCACTGTGCCACCAGCCAGGGCCTGATTTTTTCCTACTAAGTCAAGAAGACTTATTTATTTATTTATTAAGATTTTGTTTATTATTTTCAGAGAGAAGGAAAGGGAGAGAGAGACATCAATGTATGATTGCCTTTCACCTGCCTCCAGCTTAGAACCTGGCTGGAGACCTGGCTTGCAACCTGGTTATGTGACCTGTCTGGGGATCAAACCAGTGACCTTTAGGTTTATATGCTGATGCCTTATCCACTGTGCCACCAGCCAGGACAAGACTTATTTTTTTTAAAGAGAACTCTTTAAAATATATCATGTATTCCAACCACCATAAATCAAATGAAAGTTATATGTTTTATGCTATATATTTTGGTTGAATTTAGACAGAGGGGAGCAAAAAGGGGGTGGATGTAATACAACAACAATAAAATGGTTTTTAAAATTATTTTAAAATATATATCTATATCATGTATTCCTACCACCGTAAATCAAACAAATGAAAGTTATATGTTTTATGCTGTATATTTTGGTTGAATTTTTAGTTGGCATGAAACTTCATGAAATTCTGATCTCCACTCAGTATGTGATGACTGGGCTATTCACATATTATGTACTTTGAAGATTATAAAATATCCGGAAAATTATTGCAGCTCCTTTCATCCCTCATTCCCTTTCTCAGCATAAATACTGGAATTTATCATAAATAAGGTTTTTATTAATGGAGAACTTTGTCCCTTGATCTACAGGCTTTGCAGATTTTATGATACTATATGTTTTTAGTGTGTAGAGTTAGATATGATAGAGAAAATGTTTAGAATTAGGATCTGTTGTGATTGTAATCATTTTTGTAATGTTCTATATAAAATCCTTTATTAATATTACATCACCTATATCACAGGGTATTTTTTGTTTGTTTGTTTAGAATTTGAGTTTTTATAGTTGCTGTATAGGCTCCATTGATACAACTATTTTACATGTGATAGTTCTGTAACTTAAGTTTTTCTTGTTGGGAATAGGTCTGAAGGTGGAAGTGACTCATTGTGGAACAATGAGACGGAAGTACCGTGTTTGTAATGTAACAAGAAGGCCTGCCAGTCATCAAACGTAAGAAAACTGGTGTTTGTCAGCAGGGATGATGTAAGGCAGCTTGCTCTAGTCAGTGGGTTGGGAGTCTTGCTGGCTCATAATGAGATGAGTTATTAATGTTTACTTTTTTTTTCCAGCTTCCCTTTACAGTTGGAAAATGGCCAAACTGTGGAGAGAACAGTAGCACAGTATTTCAGAGAGAAGTATACTCTTCAACTGAAGTACCCACACCTTCCCTGTCTGCAAGTGGGGCAGGAACAGAAGCATACCTATCTGCCACTAGAAGTAATGTGTTTGGGCTTCTTACTAACATCCTCTTACTCATCTTTCTGTTGTGACCTTTTATGGTCTATAAATTTATCCTCACATTTATTTTGGAGATTTGTTTTTAAGTTTTATTCTAAATTTTTTGATTATAAAATAACATGGGCCTTGGCTGGTGTGGTTCAGTGGATTGAGTGCGGCTTGTGAACCAAAAGGTTGCTGGTTCAATTCCCAGTCAGGCACAAGCCTGGATTGTGGGCCAGGTCCCCAGCTGGGGGCACGTGAGAGGCAACCAATCGATCTATCTCTCACACGTAATGTTTCCCTCCCTCTCATTCTCTTTCCTTTTCCCATCTCAAGTAAGTAAATAAATAAAATCTTAAAATAACATGGAAAAAATTTACCCACAATCCTACCAGTCTAAATGTAACCACTGTTAGCATTTCAGTACATTTCTTTACAGCCTTTTTAGTCAAGTGTACATTTTACCTTTTATGTTGTAAACCGGTATTGTTGATTATTTTTTTATTTGTTTAATGAAGTAGATTTTAAAATTTATTTTCGTAAGTAATTAGCACTGAGATTTTAAAAAATATATACATCTAGGTTTTGGTTTTGTTTGTTTTTTATAGGTCTGTAATATTGTGGCAGGGCAACGATGTATCAAGAAACTAACAGACAATCAGACTTCCACTATGATCAAAGCAACAGCAAGATCTGCACCAGACAGACAAGATGAAATTAGCAGATTGGTTAGTATTTAACCCTAGACATGGGAATTAAAAATATATTAGGGTAGCCCTGACCTGCATGGCTCAGTTGGTTTAGCATCATCCCACAAAGTTAAAAATCACCAACCAGTTATATCCTGGTCAGGACACATGCCTGGGTTGTTGGTTTGGTCCCCTGGTCAGGTATGTACAAGAGGCAACCAATCAAAGTTTCCCTCTCACTCCATGTTTCTTTCCCTGTCTTTCTTCCTCCCTTCCCCTCTCTCTAAAATAAATGAGTAAATGAAGCAACAAACACACACACACAGTGATACCTCAGTACTTGTTGGCTTTAGAACTCATCAAACCTGGCACTCCTCACATTTTGACGAGAAAAAAATGTTTCAGCACTCAACACTTAAGTGTTGCAGTTGCTAAAACTTGTATGAGCCACCATGCAAGACAAAATGCTTCATCAGTCCTTGCTTACTCATCACTTCTGGGAGTGAATTAACAAGTACCAAAGTACCACTCTGTGTGTGTGTGTGTCAGTGAGCTACTGAGGGACCGTGTAGCTCATACCTTACCAGCTCATACCTTATTACCATTTTATAAGTATCAGAATTAAAAGGAATCATGAAAGTAAGTAATCTAGTGGTGTTTTGGGGGTAAATCTTGTGGGTTCTATGAGAAGGGTTAGATCCTTCTAATTAGATACAGAACAGAACTAATGTTTTAGTTTAGTGAACTGAAACTATGTTGCCTCCCACCTAAAAGAGGAAGGAAAAGGGAAGGTAAAAATGTCTTGACTGGTAATAGTCAAAATTTTAACATTCAGCAGCATAGAAATGCTTAGCCCCAGTATCAGGCTGGCAATGACAGAATAAATAAATAAATGTAAAATGGCTCTAACCATCTAGGGCGTCGATTTTCAGCCAGTGTGCCATGTCAAGGACACTGGTGTGCTGCAAGAATTTTTAAAACCCTTAAATTGTCAAAAAAAAAAAAAAAATTGCAATAGCCAACAATAGTTGTCCAGTGTGAATGAATCAAAATTATACCTATTTTTTTGTGAGATTGGCAAAACATAACATTTTTTGGTGTGCCTCAGAATTGTAGTAATTAGTTTATGTGTGCTATGAGGTAAAAAAAAAGGTTGACAATCGCTACTGTAGAGTTTCTAAATTCTCTCATTGTTCTAAATGGGGAATGAGAAGGAGTTATAATGCCACTTTATAAAAATGATGTGATAAGGCAAGATGAAAAATAAAAGGCACCTATATTTTATGTTCTTCTTTAATATCATTTAAATTGCTCAAGTGAAGAGAAAAGGCCTGGAAATAGAATATTACCTAAACCAATTTTAAAACACTTTCAAAAGCAATCTTAAAGATTGTTGGAAAGGGTTAGCTAAGTCTTTCATTTTGTGAGTCAATTACAGAAGAATTTTCTTCCTTATAATGTTATAAGAAGAGAATAAATGTTGTTACATGCAATTTACTTAGGAAAATACAGGATGGTTCACATGGCTTTTTCTCTGATCTATGACAAGATTTTAAAATCGTTAAAGAGACTACACCTCTCACTATCTCTATAAAAATCTCAATTACTACTTACAACTTATTTAATACAACTTTTCTGTTCATGGAGACAATGTTATACAGTGGTTAAAAAGTACTGGTTTTGGTCCCTGGCTGTGGCATAGTGGATAAGGTGCCGGCCTGGGAACCCAAAGGTCGCTGGTTCGATTCCCAGCCAGGGCACATAATCAGGTTGCAAGCCAGCTCTCCAGCCAGCTCTGTAGCTGGAGGCAGGTGAAAGGCAACCATACATTGATGTTTCTCTCCCTCTCTGCCTCTCTTCCTTCCCCTCTCTCTAAAAATAATAAATAAAATCTTAAAAAAAAAAAGTACTGGTTTTGGAGTCTTAACAGCTCTGGGTTCAAACTCTTGCTTCTCATTTACTATTACTATTAATTATTATTATAATTATAGCATATGGAAGGCTAGTTCAGTGATTGAGAGTAGGAAATCTAGAATCAGAACATACATCATTTCAGATTCTCTGTCACTTGCATAAATATATGGTTTTAGGCCAGTCATTTCACTTTACAAAGCTTTAGTAAAATAATTATAGAAGACCTGCTTTTATAGATAAAATACTAGTATGAAAATTAATTATTAAACATATAGGACCTATCACATCATACAGCAAGTCTTAGTAAATAGAAGTTGTTATTCTGTATGTTACTATGGAAATACACTACTGAAACACACAAGAAATGAATGGAGTTTAAACCTGAAGGAAAGATGCACCAATGACTAGCTTACAAATGAAATTAACTAAGGAACAAAATAGAAACAGAGGCATTAGATACATGAAACAGACCGACAGTTGTTGGAGGGGAAGAAAGGGATTAGCCAGAGAATATGTATGTGGGACCCATGAACATAGACAGTGTGTGGTGATGGCCTGAGGGAGCAGGGGAGCAGGGGCTGCGCGGAAGTGGAAAAGGGGGGAAGTAGGGATGCCTGTAATAGCATGAACAATTTAAAAATTAAGAAAAAAAGATGTATTAGTTCTTAATTTAGAAACTTTTCTGCTTATTGTGGGGAAATTCTTTTCACATATTTAGTTCATATAATTTTTTAATGGATTATTACTCATAGACTTAAACATTGCCTTCTCTTAGCAACCTTATTTGCCCTTTACTCTGAGACCAAGTATACATGTTTTAAAAAACCGTTACTATTTAGCATGCAATGAGCATGAATCACGCTTTGAGAGCTAAGTCTGCATTGGATTATGATAAATTCTTTATATGTACGGATATATTATGCAAAATTATAATATGTATTTCATACTGGCTTTCTTATCTGTCGCAAGTGTAAATTTTGCATCATGGCACTTTTTATCTGAAAATGCTAAAGTAACTTTTGTATAAATTGTAAATCAAGTAGCCATTGCATGGGAAGCAATAGGAGAAAAATAATTATCAATAGTTGCTATTAAACTATCATTTTAATAATATGTATCTGGATCTTCTAATTAGAGGTTCTTAACCTTATTTAGGTTAGATACTTCTCGTGCAATCTCTAGACCACCTTCCCCAAAATATATCACTTGAAATCGTATAAAATTACCATTTTCATGGGTTGTAAGTAATTGAAATTTCTATTCAACCTAATACATTTAAATTTTCTCTTAGGTTACCAGGAGGTTCACAGACTTCCTGCAATCTGTTAATAATCTGTGGTCCCAAATTAAGATTCTCTTCTCTCTGTCGTTTAGGGCACCATTAGCCTATTGTAAAACAGTGTTGATACAGTGAAGGAAAAAAATAGAGTTCTATTAAGTAAAGCAGGACATTTGGGGAAATTTTGAAAGTAACTACTAACTTTCTGTTGTTAGGTGAGAAGTGCAAATTATGAAACAGATCCATTTGTTCAGGAGTTTCAATTTAAAGTTCGGGACGAAATGGCCCATGTAACCGGACGCGTACTTCCAGCTCCTATGCTCCAGTACGGAGGACGGGTAAAACCTCTTGATAGTTTTTCATTTTAAATATAAAATTTTCTATGTATGGAGAGAAGGGCATTCCTAGATAACTTTGAAATTTAGAAAATGTTTTATAATTCCAACAATATTTGTTTGTTTCAAGGTGCCTTTGCTTGTGTTTAGTAGAAGTTTGTTTTTCTTGATAAAAATTAACTAATACTGAGTTAGAATAGCATTTCATGTGGAATATCAGATATATATATATATGTGTGTGTGTGTGTGTGTGTGTGTGTGTGCGCTTATTGAAATAAACTGTGTTAAGTATTTGTTCTTTTTTTGCCATATTTCTCTTTCTTCTTTTTCTGCAGAATCGGACAGTAGCAACACCAAGCCATGGAGTATGGGACATGCGAGGGAAGCAATTCCACACAGGAGTTGAAATCAAAATGTGGGCTATAGCTTGTTTTGCCACCCAGAGGCAGTGCAGAGAAGAAATACTGAAGTAAGTCTTGTCATTATTTTGGCTTTGGAACCTTTTTGTGTTTAAACTTTGTATTTCAGTTTTAAATTATTCAGCTAATGTTCTAACTAATGTTGCCACAGAATAAAGTGTACTTAATCGCTGAGCCTTTAAAAAATACTTCTTCTCAATATTTTGATGAAGATTTCTAAATTTGTTAGTCATAGTAAAGTCACTGATTCATTCTTCTAGGTGTCTGGTATAGCAGGAGCATCATTGACTTTTGATAGCCACTCTCCCAAAAAAGAAAAATTGCCACTTCCTAGCTTGAATAGTTTTTAAATCTCATTATGCTTCAATTTTTCACCTTTTTAGGATAAGTGTAATAGTACCTGTCTGCTAGGTGAAGATTAAATGAGATTCCTAGTTCTTATTTGAGTTCCTTGAAAAGAGTGGTTTAACTCCTCATTTCCATTTCTTTTTTTCTTTTTTTCTTTTTTTAATATTTTATTTATTATTTCTGGAAAGAGAGAAAGGGAGAGAGGCATAGAGGGAGAGAAACAGAGAAACATCAATGTATGGTTGTCTTTCACCTGCCTCCAGCCACAGATCTGGCTGGAGACCTGGTTTGCAACCTGGTTATGTGCTCTGGCTGGGGAATCGAACCAGCGACCTTTGGGTTCGCAGGCCCATGCCTTATCCACTATGCTATCAGCCAGGACTCCATTTCTTACTTTACAAGATTTGGCCTCCATCGCTTCCATTTTCCTTCTTCCCCATATTTTTCCCCTCAACAGTCTTCATATACATTTTTTTAAAGATTTTATTTATTATTTTTAGAGAAAGGGGAAGGGAGAGAGGGAGAGAGACATCAGTGTATGGTTGCCTTTCACCTGCCTCCAGCCACATACCTGAGTGGAGACCTGGCTTGCAACCTGGTTATGTGCCCTGGCTAGGAATCAAACCAGCCACCTTTGGGTTTGCAGCCCAGCACCTTATCCACTGTGCCACCAGCCAGGGCCATATACTTTTTTTTTTTAACTTCAATTTTCAGATACCTAACTTACTGTCTCAGGCTTCCTAATCTTAGTGCTCTGCTGAAACTGTTTCAGGAAGATCTCCAGTATCTTGTCAATTCTGTGGTCTCTTCTCAGCCATTATTTTTCTCAAAATTTGTGCAGCATTAGTTACAGTTGACTTATATTCTTGATATTCTCTCCATCCTTGCCTTCTTGGTTCCCTTTTATCATGTTGGCTTCTTTTCTTAGCTGTCCCCTCTCCTTTGGGACTCTAAGGACGTTGGACCTTTGGTAATCTCGGGGCTTGGTTGGCTCTTCCTTTGTTTGAAGAGACTCAGCTGTTGTGAAAGAGCACCAGTTGCTCTTGTGACTACCCCCCTTCAAAACTTTTAGGCTTCTCTTTGACAAAGAATAATATTGAAAATCAATATGACATTTAAAACCATTCACTTGCCTCTTAAGTCATTTCTTCATTTTCACATATTTTGGACAGAAAACTGAAGCACTGTATACCCTATAATCTCCCTGGCATTTTTTTCTCATTCCTACTCATGCTTCTCTTTACTATAGCTGCTACTCTAAATACTACTCAATCTTAGTGATTTGTGATGTTGAAAGTAATCTCTCTTAACTCTAAACATACTAATTTATTAACATGTCACTGTGAAAGTGCACTTGTCACTTTCCGTGTAAAATAGAATTGTTATTATTGCTATTTGTGTAAATTTCTTATCTCCACTCTAGAATCTAATTTTCCTAAGAAAATTATTATTGTCTCATTTAAATCACTAACAGATCCTGTAAAGTATGCCCATAGTGAATAAGCTATTAAGTGATTTAGAGACCAATTTATGCAAGTCATCTCAGAATCTACCTTTTTTAAAGATTTTATTCACCATTTTTAGAGAGAAGGGCAGGGAGAGAGGAGGAAAGGGAGAGAAACATGAGTGTATGGTTACCTCTCACCTGCCTTCAGCTGTGGACCTGACTGGAGGCCTGGCTTGCAACCTGGTTATGTGCCCTGGCTGGGAATCGAATCAGCGACCTTTGGGTTCACAGGCTGGCATCTATCCACTGAGCCACCATCCAGGGCTACCTTGTTTTCTTATGTGAGAAATAAAAACTTTTTCTATTTAATTCTGTTCCACATACTTTTTTTTTTTCTCTCAAGTTTTTATCCCCCTGCTTTCAAGTGAAATGTCATAGGACAGTTTAGTTATAATGCAACAGTTATCTTACTTGATCTCCAGAGACCAAAGAAAAATCCCCCAATTATTTTTCAAGCTCAGAATTAGTCTTTTCATTTTACATTGTTATTCATGGCTTGATAGAAGTCTCAGTCATTGGGTATATGCCTCTTGTTCAGGCTGACTAAAAATATTCGCCTTTAGTCCATGGCTGGAGGCAGGTGAAAGGCAGCCATACATTGATGTCTCTCTCCCTCTCTGCCTCTCTTCCTTCCCCTCTTTCTAAAAATAATAAATGAAATCTTAAAAATATATATTCACCTTTATACTTTTTTAATTAAACACAAATAAGAAAAAAAGGGAATTTCTACACACTTTACCTCTGTCCTAAGGAAATTGGAGTGTTTTTGATCAGAGATAATTCAGATCTTTGACTTACGACCTTATTTTTGTTTTGTTTTGTTTTTTCATTGAACGGATTAATTTTTTAATTTTTTTCTTGTATTTTTCCATTACCATTTATCCCCCCTTTACCCTCTTCCACCTCTGCTCATCCCCTCCCTTTAGGATCTTACTTGTTTTAAAAACAAGTAAAGTTTTGTTAAAACTCAGCATCATTACTCATTTATCCTAGGCTAAATTCAGAATATTGTTTTAAATATGAAATTATTAGTCTTTTTGTGTGTGTATGGATTAAAGTCCATTAAAAATGCTAAAAATAAAAAAAATTTTAATGCTAAAAATGCTATTTGTGCCAAGGGGCTGGTGGCACAAAGGTCCCTGGTTCGATTCCCTGCCAAGGAACATAACCAGGTAGCAAGCCAGGTCTCCAGCCAGGTCTATAGCTGGAGGCAGGTGAAAGGCAACCATACATTGATGTCTCTCCCCGTCTCTGCCTCTCTCCCTTTCCCTCTCTCTAAAAATAAATAAATTTCTTTTCTTAATGCTGACTCTTGTTTTTAAATGTTGGTTTCTTTTTTTCTTTTCTTTTCTTTTTTTTTGTTTTTTGTTTTTATTTTTACATCTTTGTGAGGACACAATCTTTCCTGATATCTTAGTTTGAGAAAAGCCATACTGTGGAAGGAAATTCTGGACTAAGTCAAAGTTCTGACCCTACCATTTGACCTTGGCCAAATACTTAGTGTCTCTGAAACTGTTTCCTGACTTATAAAATTGAAGTAATACCTGATCTACCATTTTCTTATGAACCTTACCAGGAACAAATTAGAAAATGTACAATAGCTTAGATTTATCAAGCGCTTACCATGCCTTGTGCAGTGTGCTAAGTGCTTCGCATGTATTAATTACATGTAATCTGCACATCAACCCTATCCTGAAAGTAATCATTTTACAGATGAGACAAACTGAAAAAAATTGCCTAAAATTTCATAGCTAGTAAGTAACAGAACTAGAATTAGAACCTCTTACACAGACTCTAGAGCTGAGCTCTTAACCAACACTCAATTTCTAATGCCCATTGTAAACTATTAAAATGCCACATAACTGTATAGTCGCATAAATGTTAATTTGCAAAATAGATTACTGACCCACATTGTCCCTAACGTCATTGATCTGGTGGCCTCTTCGTTTATGCAACACAATAATCTCTGCTTCATTCTTCCTTTTGTTTCCAAACTTGCTATTACTACTTTGTAGGTGTTGATGACTAGAGAAAGTTTTTATATTTAGTGATTTCTCCTTCTAGGGGTTTCACAGACCAGCTGCGGAAGATTTCCAAGGATGCAGGGATGCCCATCCAGGGCCAGCCTTGCTTCTGCAAATATGCGCAGGGGGCAGACAGCGTGGAGCCCATGTTCCGGCATCTGAAGAACACCTACTCAGGGCTGCAGCTCATTATCGTCATCCTGCCAGGGAAGACGCCAGTGTATGGTAAGGATATCTTAAGATTGCATTTTTCCTCAAATATATGATATTCCTTCTAGAATTTTGCTAAAACATATTCCAAAACTTTCAAAAATTAAAACATTGTTTATTTTAATATAAATTATATATTTCAAACCATATATTGTTACTCTAAAAAGACAAATCAGTAGGGCAAACCAAAGGATATACAAAGAGACTCTGTGAAAAAATACAGTAATGAATGTAGGCATTACAAAATAATGGTTAAGGGAAGACTTGTTATTAAAAATGCTACTGAGATAACTTGATTACCAATACAATATAGTGGTTATGGAATCAGACTATGGTTCTAGAGTTAGACTGCGCTGCTTAATACCCAAGCAGGTACAGCGCCTATGTGTGATCTGGTTGAATTACTTAAACCTTAATTTCCTCATCTGTATGATTGGGATGCTAATACCTGATCCCTACAAGGTAGTTATGAGGATTAAATTAATTTATATATGTAATATAGTGAGTATATTACATATATAATTATAAATAAAGTTTTGTGAGATTAGTGAGTTAAATATAGAACATTGAATTATTGAAGAAACACGAAATATAATTTTCAAACTACTGAATGGAGTATAATTAGTTAAGCTTAAAAATTAAAGAAAATTAATAGATTTGACTGCATAAAAAAAAAACTCTGTCACAAATGTATAACTAAAATTAAAAGGAAACCATCAGAAAGTAAAAAAAATTTACAGCAGAAACAATAAAAGGCTAGTTTATTATTAGTTAAAATATTCAGCCCTGGCTGGTGGCACAGTGGATAAGGCACCAGCCTGCGAACCCGGGGGTCACGGGTTTGATTCCCCAGCCAGGGCGCATGGCACAGTTGCAAGCCAGGTCTCCGGTCAGGTCTGTGGCTGGGGGCAGGTGAAGGGCAACCACACATTGATGTCTCTCTCCCTCTCTGCCTCTCTCCCTTCCCCTCTTTCTAGAAATGATGAAATAAAAATCTTTAAAAAAAAAAAATTCATATGCAGCAATCTTAAGAAAGAAGAACAAGGTAGGAGAAATCACAGTACTGGACATCAAACTATACTACAAGGCAACTGTAATCAAAACAGTCTGGTACTGGCATAAGTAGACATATAGATCAATGGAACAGAATAGAGAGCCCAGATATAAACCCTGGACTCTGGTTAATTAATATTCAACAAAGGGGGAAGGAACATAAAATGGAGTTAAAAGAGTCTCTTCAACAAGTGGTGCTGGGAGAACTGGACAGCAACATGCGAAAAAATAAAACTAGACCACCAACTTACACCATACACCAGAATAAACTCAAGATGGATAAAGGACTTAAACATAAGCAGTGCTACCATAAAGGTCCTAGAGAAAAATATGGGCAGTAAAATTTTAGATATCCTATGCAGAAATATGTTGACCGATATTTCACCAAGGGCAAAGGAGATAAAAGAACAAATCAACAAATGGGACTATATCAAACTGAAAAGTTTCTGTTCAGCTAAAGAAAACACTAGCAAAATTCAAAGGGAACCAGCTGTATGGGAAAACATATTTGCCAATGATACCTCAGATAAGGGTTTGATATCCAAAATATATAAAGAACTTATGCAACTCAACACCAGGGAGACAGACAGCCCAATTAAAAAATGGACAAAGGACCTGAACAGACAACTCTCTGAGGAAGACATACAAAGAGCCCAGAAGCATATGAAAGAATGATCAACATCACTAGCCATCAGAGAAATGCAAATTAAAACCACAATAACATACCCCCTCACACCTGTCAGAATGGCAATCATCAACAAGTCAACAAATAAGTGTTGGTGAGGACGTGGGGAAAAGGGAACCCTGGTGCACTGCTGGTGGGAATACAGGCTGGTGCAGCCACTATGGAAAACAGTATGGGGTTTCCTTAAAAATCTAAAAATGGAACTTCCTTTTGATCCAGTAATTCCACTACTAGGAATATATCTGAAGAACCCTGAAACACCAATTCATAAGAACCTATGTACCCCTGTGTTCATAGCAGTGCTATTTACAATAGCCAAGTGCTGGAAACAGCCTAAGTGCCCATCAGTGGATGATTGGATCCAAAAACTTTGGTACATTTACACAATGGAATACTACACAGCGGAAAGAAAGAAAGAACTCCTATCCTTTGCAACAACATGGATGGGACTGGAGAGTATTATGCTTAGTGAAATAAGTCAGTCAGTGAAGGACAAATACCAGATGATCTCACCCATTACAGAATATTAATGAACAAAACAAAACAAACAACAAGCAAAACAGAACCAGATACATGAATACAATGAATAGACCTTTAGTGGGCAGAGGGGAGGTGGGAGGGGTGGGGGAGAAGGAGGCAAAGAATGGGAGCAGTTTAGTCAAGGAACTAGCGTGGAAGACTATGGACATGGACAAGTGGGATTGACTTTGGTGGGGAGTAGGTGGGTGGGGAAGGGGACAGAGGGGAGTAAAAAAGTGATGGATGTAATACAACAACAATAAAATTAAATTTAAATATATATATATATTCATATAGACCTACTATTGTATTCAACAAAGGAAAAATTATACTTTTACATTAATGCATAAAGAATGTAAACCAAAATTTCTCAAGAAAAAAGCAAATAAATATGTGAGAAAATGTTACATTTCATCAGTAGTTTAAGTATGTTTTTAGTCTGCACTTCAGTTTTTCCAATTTTTTAAATGTATTCAAAGGAAAGAATAACGTAGAAAACCTCTGCACAAAATTTTTGTAATGGTATAGTAATATTTAAAAACTACTGAGAACTGGTTTTAAGCAGTGAGTAACTTATAATATGTTGATGAAATATTATTATGCAATGATTTTAAATGATGGTTATAAAAGTCAAAAGATAGTTTTTAAGCTGTGACAAAATACAGAGGTTTTAAACTGAAACACTGTAAAGTCAGCAGGGTAAGAACAAAAAACTTTTATAAAAAGGAGACGTCTACAGGACATAAAAGAGAAGAACAGTTGGCCAATTATCTTATAAAAAGGTGCTCTGCCTCATTAAAGAATATGAACTAGAATAAGTATTTTTCAATAATTATAACACTCATTTTTGGCAAAGATAAGATTAAACATACACTCTCACACTCTGTTGATATGAAGAAAAGTTGGTATTACCAGTCTCCAAACTAGTGTTCTTGCCTGCTTCCCTCTATTTCCCTTTTAGTTCATTCTTTGCATTGGTTCCAGGATGATTTTTTTAATTAATAGATTTTTTCTATTTTTAAAAATTCTTAATTTACTATTCCTCTCATGAGAAATCTGTGCAATCACCAGATAGTCACTTGACTATAGAATCTTGACTCCTTCTGTTGTCCAATCCCCAGCTCAACTTATGCTAACACCAATATTAGCCTTTGCACTCTCCTTTTTTCATTTTGCTCTTATGTTCCTCTCTGTTTTCTTGAGGTCTTCTTCTCATACAGGCCTGTCTTGCAAGTCTATTGACTCATTTTTCTTTCAGTAATTCAAGGAATCATAAATCATGCCAAAAAAGCCAGTGGTCTTGCCACCACGAAAATGGGTTCTGAATCCAAATACAAAGATGACATCTGGTGTGGTCTTAGACATTTTGGCTAGCTTTTCCCAGATTTCTCTCTTAGGTGCTGATGTCTGCCCAGGGTGAAGGACATCAATGATCATTTGTTTCTGCTGAAATAAGTCTTTTGTTCATGTACTTCCTGGTCCAGATAGTTTCTGTGCCATTCATTCATCATGATGGCCAGTTGTCAAGGAGCCAGAGAGGAAAAGTGCTAAATTTTATTTTTTAGGACAGTTTTAGGTTTACAGAAAAATTAAGTAGATAATACAAAGTTCCTATATGCCTCCCTGCCCCTGCACACAGTTTTCCCTGTTATTAGTATCTTGTATAAGTGTGGTACATATAATGAACCAATATTAATAAGTTATTATTAATGTATTTTCCACAGTTCATTCAGTTTGTGTTGTGCAGGTCTATAGGTTTTGATAAATGCATAATGTCATGAAGCTACTCTTACAGTATCATAAAGAATAGTTTTAACAGAAAAAAAAAATAGTTTCACTGTGCTAAAAGTTCCCTGTATTCCATCTCTCCATTCCTCCTTCCCATCCTCCCTCTCTCTCCTCAGACCCCTGACAACCACTGGACTTTTTATGTTTTTATTCTTTTGCCTTTTCTAAAATGTCATACAGTTGGGTCATATGGTATGTACCCATTTCTGATTGGCTTTGTTCACCTAGAACTATGCATTTAATGTTCCTCCATGTCTTTTTGTAGCTTGATAAGTAATTTATTATTATTGCTGAATGTGTCGTATAGATGGACTACAGCCTATTAGCCATTTACCTTCTGAAGGACATTTTGATTGCTTCCAGTTTTTGGCAATTATGAATGATGGTTCTTTAAACATTCATGTGCAAGATTTTATGTGGACATAAGAATATCTTTTTTTTTCTTATTGTGCTAATGTAAATAGTATTGTGTTTTTAATTTTAAATTCTTTGTTTGTTTGTTTGTTTGTTATTTAGGAAAGCATTTGACTTGCCTATGTAGTTTATATCCCGCAACCTTGCTATAATCACTTAATTAGTTCCAGGAGGCTTTTTGTCAATTCTTTGGGATTTTCTGCATAAGTAGTCATGTCATCTGTGAGCAAAGACAGTTTTATTCTTCCTTCCCAGTCTATGTACTTGTATATTCTTTTTCTTGCATTAGCTAGGACTTCTGGTATGATAGTGTATAGGCATAGTGAGAGGAGACATTCTTGTATTGTTCCTAATCTTAGGGAGAAAGCATCTAGTTCCTCAGCATTAAGCATGATGTTAGATATACATTACCTATAGTTGTTTTTTGTCAAATTAATGAAGTTCCCTTCAGTTCTATTTTGCTGAGAGTTTTTATCATACATGCATGATGGAGTTTGCCATATCCTTTTTCTGTATCTATTGATATGCTCCTATGGTTTTTCACTTTAATGAAATTTTTTCTCTTAATGAAATTGATTAATTGATTTTCAAATGTTGAGCCCAGCTTTACATACCTGGAATAAATCCCAGTTAATCATGGTATAAAATTCTAGTACAATTTTGGATTCTACTTGCTAATATATTTTTTTAAGATTTTACTTATTATATTCAGAGAGAGAGGCATGGGGGAAGGAAAAAAGGGAAAGAGAAGCATCAATGTATGATGCTTCCACCTGCCTCCAGCTACAGACCTGGCTGGAGACCTGGCATGCAGCCTGGTTATGTGCCGACTGGGGAATTGAACCAGTGACCTTTGGATTTGCAGGCCAGTGCCAATCCACTGAGCCACACCAGCCAGGGCTATTTGCAAATATTTTGTTGAGGAAAGAGAAACACGGATCAGTTGCCTCCCATACGTTCCCAAACCGGGGTTCAAACCTGAAACTTAGGTATGTGCCCTGGCTGGGGACCACTGCAACTTTTTGATATATGGGGTGATGCTGCAACCAACTGAGCTACCTGGCCAGAGCTTAATGAGTCCTTATATTTAAATTGGTTTCTTGAAGGCAGTGTGCATTTGGTTCTTAATTTTAATCATCCTGTTTTTCTCCCTTTTCTGGTTTTAATTGAGCATTTTAAATTCTCATTTTTCTCTCTTCTCTTAGCATGTCAATTATACTTGTTTTATCTTATTTATTATTAATTTGAGAGAGAGATCAGTTTGTTGCTCCACCCATTTATGCAGTTATTGGTTGATTCTTGTATATGCCATGACCAGGGATCACACTTGCAACCTTGGTGTATTAGGACAACATTCCAACCAGATGAGCTACCTGGCCAGGGCCAATTATAGTTGTTTGAAAAAAATTTTTTTAGTGGTTGCCCTGGAGTTTGCAATATACACCTAAAACTAATCTCAGTCCTTTTTCAAATAATTCTATACCAGTTCACAGATAGTATAGGTACTTCATCACAAAGTATTCCTAGTTTTTCCCTCCTGTTACTTAAAGCATTGCTATAATTTATTTCACCTATCCATAAGCTATAATCAATACATTGTTAACTATTATTATTTTAAATAGTTACCTATTCAATTAAGAATAAGAACATTGTGGAGACCCCTGGACCCAAAGAGACCTCTTGGTGCCGATGAAATGAAGACTTTTTAGGCAGTTGTGGTAGGACAGAGAAGGCCAGCAAGTGTCTGAAAGACAGATGCCTTGATTGCCTTCCTCCAAGGTCTTTTATTGAGTGCAGTAAGCTTAAGGGCATATAGCAGGCACATAAAGCTCATCAATCAATGTTAAACAGTGCTGATTACAGAAAACTGATGCTGTTCAGGGATAACAATTGAAAGAACACTGAAATCTCCCTCAGGTTAGGGTGTGTTGGACACAGAGACTTCAGATGCCTATAAAATAGGGAGGGTGAGGTTACCTGTGGGTTAAGATTTAACATCTGCTGCTGGTACAGTAAACAAGTCAAGGAAGTTTAAAGCATAGGGCAAGCTTCAAAGGTTATTTGGAATGTTCTCTTGGCCAGATTCCCACTGGGGACCCCTGGCTACAGCATGGAGATCTGCATGCACCCAGCTTTTCTGGCTTTCCAGTCAGTTCTTACAGGCTTAGCCTGGCCTGCACGGGGCTCCATGCCCCAGCACCTTCCCAGGGGGACCCTGACAGAAAGTAAGAGTATTTTAAGTTATTTATTCTTCTCTGACCTATATAATTTTCCTTCTCTCTGAAAATCTTTTATCATTTCTTGTAAAGCAAATCTACTATCAACATATCCCTCAGTTTTTGTCTGAGAAAATATTTGTCCTTCATTAAAAAAAAATCATTTAATTGTATAATGTGTACTTATAAATCAAATTACCACTCACATAATTTCAAGTGTTAAAGCTTTCTAAAATTCTTACTTTTAAAAACAGGCCCTTTATAGCCTTTATCCTGTTTGTTTTTCTCATAGAAAAACTCATCATTTACCACTTCTTTTTTATTTAATTTTTTGATTCCTGAGTGCTACTACCTATATTTCAGCTGCTCTGTTTGTAGTCTTTCCCTCTTTTGCCTGAGTTGTAGGGTCACTGCATTTGTCTCATGTTAGTAGAGGCGGTGCCTTCCTTAAGTCAGCCATTTAGTGTCTGGCTTTCATCATGGTTTTCATTCTTTCTGATGTGCTTCATGGGAATATTCCTGGGTTAACAACTTTTTTAAACAAGTTTTTGTGTGCAGATGTGGTAAAATATACATAACATGAAATTTACTATTTTAATCACTTATAACTATATAATTCAGTGGCTTTAAGTATATTTACGTTGCTGTGAATCACTACTTATCCATTATGCATTTCCATCACCACTTCTCATTTCCAGAACTTTTTTATAATCCCAAACAAAAACTGTACTTATTAAATTATAGCTTCCCATCCCTCCTTCAAATTAGACAACTGTCATTCTTTCCATCTCTCTGAATTTGACTATTCTAGTTTCCTGATATAAATTAATCCTACAATATTTGTGACTGGTTTATTTCATTTAGCATAGTGTCATCAAGGTTTATCCATATTGTAGTATGTGTCAAAATTCTATTTCTTTTTCAATCTGACTAATATTACATTGCATGTGTATATCACATTTTGTTTATTCATCCACCAGTGGATTACTTCCACCTTTGGGCTATTGTGAATAATACAGCTTTGAACACGGGTATGCAGCTATTTGCTCCAGTCCTTTTACTTCTTTTGGGTGTATTCCCAGAATTGAAATTGCTGGGTCATATGGTAATTCTGTGTTTAATGTTTTTAGCAATTGCCATACTGTTTTTCACAGCAGCTGCATCATTTTGCATTCCCACCAGCAATGCACAAAGGTTCCACTCTCTCCATATCCTTGCCAGCACTTATATTCCTTTTTTTTTTTTTTTTTTTTCATTCTAATGGGTGTAAAGCAGTATCTCTTTGTGGTTTTGGTTTGCGTTTCCTAATGGTAATGATGTAGAGCATCTTTTCATATGCTTGTTGGCCATTTGTATATCTTCTTCAAAGAAATGCCTATTCAAGTTCCTTTGGCCACTTTTTAATCCAATTATTTGTTTTGTTCTTATTGGATTATAGGAGTTACTGTTGTTCCTACTGGCTTCATCAGCTTCTGCTTGTAATATGCTAATCTTGGTTGTGCTTCTCTATATTCACCTGTTTTTAGGGTAGTGGTTTGTTCTCTCACCTCAGTTCTCTTCTAGATCTAAGAAAAGGCATTGCCTGGCTGGTGGCTCAGTGGATAAGGTGCCAGCCTGTGAACCCAAAGGTCACTGGTTCGATTCCCCAGCCAGGGCACATAACCAGGCTGCAAGCCAGGTCTCCAGCCAGGTCCATAGCTGGAGGCAGGTGAAAGGCAACCATACACTGATGTCTCTCTTCCCCTCTCCCTTCCCCTCTCTCTAAAGGTAATAAATAAAATCTTAAGAAAAGAAAAGGTATTGATTTTCTTTGGAGGGAGTTATGGGCTTCTTGAAAAGTAATTGATTTTAGGTTTGTGTAGCTTTCGCCTTGTGAGGATAGGAGTGATGAACTTACAAGTCTTTTTACCTATTGGAGCTATAACCAGCGTCCAAGGTGGTTTTTTTAAAATAAAAGTCTGATTTTACCTCCTTTCCTGTCATTTCCCGATTTAATCATTTTTCGTTATGCCATTGATAAACTAATATTTAAGTGACTCTTCCAAGAATTTGCATATTCAAATCCATGACTTTCTGCCTCTTCAGAATTCATCTCACTTTATGCTCTTTCTTTTCCCCCACAGAAATTCTTTGTTCATCCTCCTCCTTCTACCTATATTGTTTCTAGTAACTCACTTTCCACCCTCCACCAAGCAAATGCACACTCTTGTGAATTTAAGCTCAAACATCCCTTCTTTGGGAAAAGCATTGCCTAACCTCCCTGACAAGGCCTAATTCTCTCACTTTGATTACCTTATAATACCTTGTACCTCTCCTTTATGTTGCTTTCACAGTTGTAATGTTAAATTTGAGTTGTTATTTAATTAATGCCTATTTCTCTGACTACAATATAAGCTTTGTGAAAACAGCAACAGCGTCTCTGTTGACTCACTATTATATGTCCAGAACCTTGCATAGTACTAGCATGTATTATTGCACATTAAATATTTATTGAATGAATGAATAAATCTTTAAGGAGGACAATTTGTCGGCATCTATAAAAATGTTAAATATATCTGTACCTTTGACCCTTCAATTCTACTTGTGGAAATTTATTCTGAAGCTATAGTTACACAACCAAACAAAAATAAATATACAAGGATATTCATAGCATTGTTTGAGATAATGAGAGCTGGAACAAGCTAAAAAGATACCATTATGTGGCATTTGAAAACAGGATAGTCCTGGCTGGTGTGGCTTAGTGGACTGAGTGCCATCCTGTGAACCAAAGGGTCACTGGTTCAATTCCCATCAGGATATATGCCTGGGTTGTGGGTCAAGTCCCCAGTTGGGGGCACGCAAAAGGCAACCACTGATGTTTCTCTCCCTCTCTTCCCGTCTCTCTAAATATAAATTTAAAAAATCTTGTTTAAAAGAACAGGATAACGACAAGAATGTATTATTAAGTGAAAACGACAAGTTGCAAAATAGAATGTATACTATGTTCTCAGTTTTTATTTTAAAATGCCTTCTAGCCCTGGCTGGTGTGGCTCAGTGGATTGAGCCTGGACTGAGAGCCAAAGGGTCTCTGGTTTGATTCCCAGTCAGGGCACATGCCTGGGTTATGGGCCAGTTCCCCATCTGGGGGTAAGAGGCAACCACACGTTGATGTTTCTCTCCCTCTCTTTCTCCCTCCCTTCCCCTCTCTCTAACAATAAATAAAAATCTAAAAGTAAAATGCCTTTTGTGTGTTTTTTATATAAAACATTATGTACACTGAATTCTTTATGGTAGTTATAATGGCAGAGAAGGGGAAACAAACAGAGATCTTTTATTCTTTCCACCGTAATATCTCTGTATTTTTATTTCTTTTCTTTTTTTTAAGATTTTATTGATTATTTCCAGAGAGAGGGAGAGGGAGAGAGGCAGAGAGGGAGAGGAACATCAGTGTATGGTTGTTTTTCACCTGCCTCCAGCTATGCCAGTGACCTTTGGGTTTGCAGGCCGGTGCCTTATTCACTGTGCTACCAGCCAGGGCTCTGTATTTTTAAATTAAAGGTTGGCAAATAGGATTATAACTGCATTAAAATCACATAAATGAGAAAATTACTGGTAGAGAGGACAATAAAAGGCTAACAAGGGATTGTGTATGATATTTTTTATGCTTTTTCAGTTGTAGTTTTAATTTTTTAAAGATTTTGTTTATTTTTTAGAGAGAGGAGAGGGAGAGAGAAAGAGGAGGAGAAATATTGATGTGTGAGAAAAACATAGATTGGTCACCTCTTGTATGTTCCCAACTGAGGACCCTGCCCGTAACCCAGGCATGTGCCCCAACTGGGAATTGAACTGAGGATCTTTTGGTCTGCAGGCTGGCACTCAATCCACTGAAACATACCTGTCAGGATATTGTTTTGTTTTGTTTTGTTTTGTTTTGTTTTGTTTATGCTGATAAAAATAAACTTTATTATACAAAGAAGAAAACAATTGGGAAAATTATCAGTAAATACTTAAGCTGATCTTCAAAGCAGTATACATTGTTTTTTTGTTTGTTTTTACTTTTAAAGATTTTATTATTTTCAGAGAGAGGGGAAAGGAGAGAGGCAAAGAGGGAGAGAAATAGAAACATCAATGTATGGTTGCCTTTCACCTGCCTCCAGCTACAGACCTGGCTGGAGACCCGTCTTGCAAGCTGGCTGGGAATCAAACCAGCAACCTTTGGGTTCGCAGGCTGGCACCTATCTAGCCAGGGCAGTATACATTGTTTTAATAGCATTGTTTTAGACTTGGTGTAACTTCTGGTACCCTGTAATACAGTAATGTATTTCAAGGGGAGAAGCAGTAGCTTAATTTTCAGTAAAGTTTAACCTTTTTTCTAACTAGAGATATCTGCATTTGTTCCATAGCGGAGGTGAAACGTGTAGGAGATACTCTTTTGGGTATGGCTACACAATGTGTTCAAGTCAAGAATGTAATAAAAACATCCCCTCAAACTCTGTCAAACCTGTGCCTAAAGATAAATGTTAAACTCGGAGGGATCAATAATATTCTTGTACCTCATCAAAGGTAAGTTGAGCTATTCATTTAATAAAATCTTCATTATTTTTTAATATTTTAATTTTTCTATGTATTGCCATATCCAAGATCTCTTTAAGAAACCACTTTGGTGATTCTTGCCATGAGAGATAAGTAGACATTTTGGCAAAAAAATTAAAAGAGTTTGGATTAGTAAGATTAACAGATTTTTCTTGTGAAAATCCCCTCGCACCTCCATTTTCATTTATTATGCAAAATACTTTTTGCCTACCTAGAAAGTATTGAGAACTTTATTTATTTCTTACTGGAGAGCCCAGCTTGAAGAATTTTTTCATTAATTGATAGTCATCTTCAGCCTGATGTCACACAGCTATTTACCTAGAAAGTGAAAGAAGAGTGCTGGATGGGGAGAGAGGCAGAGTCAGTTCAGTAGATCAGTTAAGTAAACCATATCAGTAAGGATTGCTGCAGTCAGTGGGACAAGAGATGTTACTATGGGATCACCATCATGTCCAAGAGCTCTTAGGAAGTATGAGACATAATGAGCTAGAAATAGAAGCTGGAAAAGAAGCTATTATTTGGGGACTTGAACAGCAGGTTTCCTTTGAATAGTTGAAGCAACTAGGGCGTAACAAAGTTGAATACGTTGACCATTATGCATCCAAATAAGCATTACAATAAAGATACATGTTTGACATAAAAGCTTTTTTTTCCTGTTTTTCCATGCTGCCTCTACTTCCCATCCTTTTAAATATGAAATGAGATTCATAAATGGAATGAATATAGAATTTTATCAACAACCCCAAGAACTAAGAAGTAATCATTTCAATCTTAAAAGATTCAAGTTTATTTCAGAAATAAGTCAACCACTTTAGGACAGTAACTATGTTAACTCAAACTGATACTTTCCGTCATGGGAGCGGGAGAAGTAATCCCTTTCAGTATATAGTGTAATGGTTCTTTTCCTCCTTAAGAGATTACATAAACTTAAAATGCAAGTGTATTAAAGAAATATTAATACAAATTGGTGGATTTGTATTAATTTGTAAGAGCGTGTCTAGCATTTTATGCAGCCACCATCACCACTGCTTAAGGCAGAAAACTGCTCTGAATAAGACATTGGATAAACCCACTGTGACAGCTCTTACTTCATTGACTAGGGAGGACTCATGAATTTTAAAAATACAACTGTCAGTATTTCAGGCTATCTGTACAGAACCTCCTCTGGGCTGTGTTACAGTGTATAAAACAGATAAATGGATAATGAAAAATGGATTAACTAACTTTTAAAAAATGTGTTTTAAGACCTTCTGTGTTCCAGCAACCAGTGATATTTTTGGGAGCAGATGTCACTCATCCACCAGCTGGTGATGGGAAGAAGCCTTCTATTGCTGCTGTGAGTATCATTGGGCAGATTTATCTTATCTCAAGTTTAGAAGATCAACATTGTGGTTTCAGCTTCTGAATTTTAATGGTATTTTCTTTGAAACCAACTTTTATAAATATATATAGAGAGAGTCAACTTTCTATATGTTATTTAGGTTTTTGAAAAGTATAGTTCTGCTCTGGGTTAGGAGTACCGGTTCCATGTATAGCTATTAAATCAAGTTTATTAATTCTACTACTCAAATTTTCTATTTCCTACTTTAATTTGCTTATTTGACCTCTCTGAGATAGTATATTTTTAGTTTTTGTAATTCAGAGACTTTATGTATTTCACTGGTGTCTTTGATACACAAAGATGCATGACATACAAGATTGGTAGATTGAATTTTTTTAATACAAAATATCTTTCACCTTTGTTCATTTTAATACTTTGCACTTGAATTATTTGTTTTAATACAGACACTCCTACTCCTACTTTTTTTTGGTGGGGAAGGATGGGTCGCAACCAACCTTATTTATTTATTTATTTAAAGATTTTTATTTATTATTTTTCAGAGACAGGGAGGGAGAGAAGCAAAGAGGGAGAGAGACATCAGTGTATGGTTGCCTTTCACCTGCCTCCAGCTACAGACCTGGCTGGAGACCTGGCTTGCAACCTGGTTATGTTGCCCTGGTTGGGAATGAAACCAGTGGCCTTTGGGTTCGCAGGCCAGCACCTTGTTCACTGTTCCACTAGCCAGGGCCACTCCTACTTTCAATATCTGCCTATATTATAGCTTTGCCAACTTCTATGCCTGTCCACATTCTGTGTTAGTTCTTTTAAGTGTATTTCTTATAAATTACAGAAAGCCAGATAATATTTTACCCAGTTTGAAAATTGCTTCATTTTAACAACTACCAGTATTTTCAAATGTCAACATATTTTAGGAATACTTAGTAAATTTTAGAAATTAAGCTGTACGATTTTTATATTTTTTATTAGCCATTACAATAATCTTTACATAAATTTTAATCTGATAAACCTTACTTATCTTTGAAAGTGATAGTAACATTAAAGTTTTTACATATTATCCAAAAGCTATTTTCACTAATGAAGAAAATTGACTGACTTATTAATAAATTATGTTGCTTTGTGTTCTTATAGTTATGCATGAATTGTTTAATTTCAGGTGTCCTAGAGATGGTATTGAGCTATTTGATATTCATAAAAATGTTCTTAGAAAATGATTTTTTTTTTAAAGAGTTGAAAGAATTATTTTGGATTTTCTATTTTGGGGTCATTTTCAAAGAAAGTTTAAGCATATTGGAATTCTTTTGGACTTCTGGGTGGTCATTGTCTTTTTCTACTAAGCCCGTTTCTACCAACTGTCCACTCTTACGATTATCAGAGATCTTAGAAATAGTTTTTTTGTTTTGATTTTTTTGCACTATATGGCTTCTTTTCCCCAAAACTGAAAGATTAGTATGAGCCCTGGCTGGTATGGCTCAGTGGATTGGGTGTCAGCCTGCAAATCAAAGGGTTTGATTGCCAATCAGGGCACATCCCTGGGTTGGGGACCAACGGGGGGCTCATGAGAGGCAACCACATGATGTTTCTCCCTGTCTCCCTCCCCATTCTCTAAAAATAAAATCATTTTTTTAAAAAAAACCAGTAGGAGAAACAAATATATATAATAAATGCCACATAGTATAATATATATTACCTTGATTGTGGTATAAATTAAAATTTAGATTGCCAAAGCCTGGTGTGTTTGGAGAATCTTGAGAAATTCAAGGAATTGAAATGTAGTGTAGCAGCCTGTAAGGCTATTTGTGCCATCAGAAGGGGTACAGATTTTTTTGTGTACTTTAATTTTATTGTTGTTGTATTACATTTATCCCATTTTTTCCCCCATTGCTGTCCCTGCCCCACCCTCCCTCTCCCTCCTCCCACAGTCAATCCCACATGTTGCCCATGTCCATTGGTCATCCATGCTAGTTCCAGATTTATTTTAGTAGTGAGATACCATTCAGGGAGAAGATAGAGTTTTTTGTTTTGGGGGGGTTTTTCCATATAGAACATGAAGAAAAAGCAGGTATAACCTCATGTACATAAATAAGTAGGCAAGTCCTTGCTCATTTTTATAAAAACTGATTATTTTCTAATCTAACAGAAGAAAAATGTAAGAATTTTCCGTATTTTGGTTTCAAATGAGTAAGACATATCTAACAGGACATTAGCTTCCTTAAGGACCAGATAAAAAACACATCACAGTAAAATGTAACTATGGGTTCAAGCCTTCTGGTCTAGGACATTGCAGTAATAAAGGTAAAATTATTTTAAATTTTATGAAACATAACAGTTCTAAGGCGATGTCAAAGTATGGTATCTGGTGTGGTTTGCTAAAGTGTAAAAAACATAAAGAGAAACCAACCAAGGGCTTGAATTAGTCCTTTTTTAACTTATCTCCTTTCTCTTAGTCTTTAGGTACAGCTTTTTGTGTCTTTTTTTCCCCTTACTAATCATTAGGTCAGGTAGCAACATCCAAAAATTAGAATCTAATTGTTAAATGTGAAGTGTAGCCTTCTTATAGGAAAACAATTTTTGACCCTGTATGGAGGCTTTTATTTTGTTCTTCACTGGGAATGATCTCCTTCACACACATCTACCCTCCAAATGAACAGTGGTAAATAGTAAGGTTATAATGGAATACATGTATTTTCAATTTTTTTATTGCAATAAATTCATATTCATGTAGTTTTGATTATCTTAATTTCTCTTTTTCTTTACTTTTCCAAATTAGGTTGTAGGAAGTATGGATGCCCATCCAAGCAGATACTGTGCTACAGTAAGAGTTCAGAGACCCCGACAGGAGATCATCCAGGATTTAGCCTCCATGGTCCGAGAACTCCTCATTCAGTTTTATAAGTCAACTCGGTTCAAACCTACTCGTATCATCTTTTATCGGGATGGTGTTTCAGAGGGGCAGTTCCGGCAGGTTGGTTGCCTGGGACCTCATACTATGGTTAAATCAGATACTGTGTTTATAATGCGCGTCTAGTTCTGAAGTTAGAGGTCTTAATTAAGTTGAGCACTCCTAAAGCCAAAATGTGTTGCTTCCTTAGATTTACCTTTTAAAATGTTTACTATGGATGTGTAAGGCTGGAGTACGTAAGATCATTCTTGATTGCTAAGGCCCTAATAATAGTTAAGATGAAATAGGTGAGATTAAGAAATACTGAACCTGGCTGGTGGCATAGTGGACAGGTGCTGGCCTGCAGACCCAAAGATCGCTGGTTCAATTCCCAGCCAGGGTACGTAACCAGGTTGCAAGCCAGGTCTCCAGCCAGGTCCGTAGCTGGCGGCAGGTGAAAGGCAACCATACATTGATGTCTCTCTCCCTCCTTGTCTCTCTCCCTACCCCTCTCTCTAAAAATAATAAATAAAATTTTTTTAATTCTACTAAAAAAGGGGTTGGGGGAAATACTGAAGCCCTGGCTGGTGGCACAGTGGATAAGTTGCTGTTCGATTCCCAGCCAGGTCTCCAGCCAGATCCGTAGCTGGAGGCAAGTGAAAGGCAACCATACATTGATGTCTCTCTCCCTCTCTGCCTCTCTTCCTTCCCCTCTCTCTAAAAATAAATAAATAAAATCTTTTAAAAAAATAAAGAAAAGAAATACTGAGACTGCCCTGACTGGTGCAACTGAGCGGGTTGAGTGTTGTACTACAAACTGACAGGTCACCAGTTCAATTCCCAGTCAGGGCAGGTGCCTGGGTTCCGGGCCAGGTCCTCGGTTGGGGGTGCATAGGAATGTACGAGAGAAAGCCAGTAGTTATTTCTCACACGTTGATGTTTCTCTGCTCTTCCTCCCACCTGTCTATAAATAAATAAATATTTTTTTAATTACTGAGACTAAATAATTGTCTTATTTTGAAGTATATGTAAGAGAACAGCTGACTATGTCAAATCTTTTCATTTCATCTTCTCTAGGTATTATATTATGAACTACTAGCAATTCGAGAAGCCTGTATCAGTTTGGAAAAAGACTACCAACCTGGAATAACCTACATTGTAGTTCAGAAGAGACATCACACTCGATTATTTTGTGCTGATAGGACAGAAAGGGTAATCTTACATCTATTGTAATACTACCATAAACCTAGCTTACCTAGCATAGTTCATAGGGCACTTAAACCAAGGCTCTCTTCAACAGCAGTTTCTATTATATAGGAGCAAATTTCAACAAGGCATATTATGAGTATAGAAGCATCAAAATAGGTTAATATTTAACATTTTTTAACTGTCTAGGATTTCTAGTAACATTGCAAATATTCAAAATCTCTTCTATGCTATCTTGTTGTTGTGAAGAAACTGAATTTTAAACTTTTATTTCTATTCATAATTTCCTTAAATGTTAAAGAAAAAGTACATTCTTTTTTTTTAATATCTTGTAAAAATTAGTTTTTTAAAACTAGGGACTTTCTAGATTGGTTAGTGGAAATTCCTGTAAGCTTAACCTTAAAGTGGTACTTTCTTAAAAATTAACAGAATTGTTTTCTGTATTTTATAATGTGAATGTATATTTTTATAATTAGGAAGAGGATAAAGATATACAAGGTCTGTCCAGAAAGTATCCAGTCATATAATAAGAAAAATGGAGACATTTATTGAAGAACACACAAGAAACATTGTACATAGGACAGTAATGCCTCAGTCTCCTTCAAAGTAGGCACCTTGGAACCTCATACGGCTCTCCCAGTCGCTATCAGCTGCCCCATCACATTTTCCTGACTCTCATCAATGGTTTGAAATCTCTTCCCTTTCAAAATGATTTTAGTTTTGGGAAAAGCCAGAAGTCACAGGGCAACTAAATTTGGGCTGTAGAAGGGCTGAGTCACTTGTTTGTTCGATGTTTTGCAAAAAAAAAAAAAAAACTCTGCACAAGACATGAGATGTGATGCATGAGCAGGGGTGTTGTTGTGATGAGGCTGCTAATCACCCATAGCTGCAGACTTCTGAATTATCCAAATAGTGTCCGTGGAGGAATGTTCAAGTTTAACACAAAATCTAATGCAGATTCATTACTCTATTTGCTCAGTCATTTTGAGTACAGTGATCACACAGTACCCATGCTCACTCAGTGGTGTCTACTACTCCCACTGACTAGTACAGTGAAGTCATCATTGTTCACGCATGCACATTCCAGTCCAGTCTCCTTGGCTGCCAGGTTATGTCAATATTGGGACAACTGTTCTCATTATATTAATAATGGCTGGATTTTTTTCTGGACAGACTTCATATGTATGTTAAAGTATTTTATTAGGAGCCTTTCATTATTTTGAACCGTCTCATTCACATATCTACTCAGAAAATCATGGTGTTTGTACCCTTACAAGATGTTGAAACTACTAGAATAAAATGAAAGAGCCCTGGCTGGTGTGGCTCAGTGGATTGAGTGCTGGACTGCAAACCTAATGGTTGCTTGTTCAATTCCCAGTTAGGGCACATGCCTGGGTTGCAGGCCAAGTCCCCAAAGAAACTGATGTTTCTCTCCCTTTCTTTCTTCTTCCTTTCCCCTCTCTCTAAAAGTAAATAAATAAAATCTTTAAAATAAGTAAAAAATAAAAGGAGCAGGGCCTTTGCAGTTGTTTCTGTGTTTGACTCCCAGCTCTGCCCTTTATTGTATGCTCGTGAGCAAATTATTTTATACTCCCTACCCTTAGTTTCCCCAAACAAATGGGAATAATACCTAACTTGCAGGACTGTCAGGATGAGAAATAATATATGTAAGGTTCCTGACAAAAATAATTAACAAATGGTGGCCATTGTCAGCATTCTTTCTCTAAAAATACAGTGTTCTGCAAGGAAAATGCTAATTTTCATAAATTACACATTCAAGAATACCCACTATGCACAAATATTATAAATTAGCACACTTAAAGTAATTTGAAATAACATTTTTTAAGTCTTCCACCCACACTGGGATCAACCACCAGCTAAGCATATAGTGGAAACTAATAACTCCTTGTTGTTCATCATCTCACTTTCAGCGACATTTAAGACTGGTAACCAAGCCCTGGCTGGTGTGGCTCAGTGGATTGGCGCTGGCCTGTGAACCCAAAGGTCGCTGGTTCAATTCCCCAGTCAGGGCCAGGTTGCAAACCAGGTCTCCAGCCAGGTCCTTAGCTGGAGGCAGGTGGAAGGCAACCATACATTGATGCTTCTTTCCTTTTCTTCTTTCCTCCCTGCCCTTCTCTCTGAAAATGATGAATAAAATCTTAAAAAAAAAACACAACAAAAGACTAGTAACCAGTTCTAGAATAAGGTCTGCTCTTAATGCCTACTTAAGTAATATTGCAAGCTGAAAATAGTGAATAGTGGGATCAGCCTATATATTTATGCATTTTTAAAAGTGCTTTCAGATGCTTTTTTTTTACATTTGTCTTGTTTAAATTTTGACCAAACAAATCCAGGTTGGAAGAAGTGGCAACATCCCAGCGGGAACAACAGTTGATACAGACATTACACACCCATACGAGTTTGATTTTTACCTCTGTAGTCATGCTGGAATACAGGTGAGCCAACACTTCAGGCAAAATGTTTGAGTTCAGGACCTTCCATTAGTATGTATACCTTTTTTAATCTCAGAAAAAGGAGAAAGAAATTACCTTTTCTGCACCCCAAATTGTTTCCACATGAAATAAGATGAAACTTTCAGTAAATAAATTTCTTCCCTTTTTTTACTTTGAGAGAAGCTTATTTCTGTTTAATTCATTGCCTCTTAAACTTCCCAGCAGCAGAGAGGAAATCTGTATTCCTAGGCTCTCTGGGAGAATGGAGTCCAAAACTTTTAAGCTACTGGCCATTGATTAAAATAGAAATTTCAGGAAGATGTGCCTGACTGTACAGCTGTATCTTAAAGCCTTATATGTATACATTTCACATACACTAACCCCAGTTTTACTCTTACAGCTTAAAGTTATTGTCCCACTCATTTACCTGTGTTCTTATATCTGGTCCCCTTTACAATCAGTGTAGATTTTCATGGAGGATAGATAAAGTTAAAAGGATCTTCCAGAGATAAAAACCTATTATTGGAGTGCATATTTAAGCCCAGTGTTTCCCTCCATATATCCCAAGGAACACTACTGCTATGACTTTTTAACAAATACCACAGAGGAGAAATAAAAAGATTCTCTGTTCTGGGGAACAAATGGGACAACTGTAATAAAACCACAATAAGTGAATTTTTAAAAAAAAAAGGTTCAAGCTTGGAGTCTCCATTCCACTGCTCCAAAGGGTCCTCCCAGGGGTCCAGGAGCTGCCCCTTCCCCCTTCTCTCTTCCCCCTTCCCCCTTTCCCCTCTTTCCCCTCCACCTCCAATAAACACCCCCACAAAAAAAAAAAAAAAAAAAAAATTCAAATAAATTTTGAAAATGCTGGTTAAACAAGATTTGTTTACTTTGGAACTTTTGGATACCACGAATAACATACATGCATCTTCAAGACAGGAATATTTCCCCAGTGTATTTAACCAAAAACTTTGATTCTCTAGATAGCCCAATTTCTGATGATTTTATATTACCTGTCTCATATCTGGAATATGTGCCCTGTTCATTACTGTGTGGCTGGCACCTGATAGAGGATATAAGAGATAGTGAATGTTTAGTAAATATTGAATGTGTACAAATGGTCATTGTATTATGTGGGCATTATAAACATAATTTGGGGAGGTAGATTTGATAGTAATTTAAATTTTGTCCCCCCAAATCTTGCACAGTGTGACAAATAAATATTTGTTCAATTATGAGCTAACCTTTCTCCTTTCCTCTTTTGCCACTGCCATTTCTGTATTTCAAACCTTCATTGTCTCACCACAGGCACCTAACTGTTCCCTCTGCTCTCAGCCTCTTCCTATTTCTAACCCATCCTTCATATTACTGCTGATACTACTTTTATAAAACCCCAATTTCATCACACCTATTAACTCTCTTACTTAAAAAAGAAGAAAGATCAGCGTGGTGCATTCTTTGCCAACGGGTACAAGCCCAAATTCCTAATCATGTCATTCAGCCTGATTCTAAATTTTCTTCTCAACTTCATCTTTTTCTCCTCATGTACCATACTTTGTTCACACTGGTCTATTAGCCATTCCTCAAATACAGCATGAAATGTCATGCTGCTTGTGCTTTTGTTAAGGTGGTCCCTTCTCTCTAGTGTCCCTTAACCCTAGCCTCCCCCAGAAAGCCAAATCTCACTCGTGCTCCACTTGGTGAAGAACCGCTTACTCACAATTACTTCCTTTGGTATTATCTCACAGGACCAAGTACCAGCAGTAGCACAGCTACTTATTAGTTGTTTTATAATTGTAGATGCTCTGTCTCCTCTAGTTCTCTATAAATTATGTTTAAAAAAAAACAAAACAGGCAATCTTTGACTTTGTTTTTCTTTGAGTCCCTATTAGCATATAGTAACTAATAGGAGCTCAAATAAGTGTTCTGGTGTTTTTATTATACTAAAATATACATAACATGCAACATCATTTTAACCATTTTTAAGTGTATGTTAAGTACATTCACATTGTTATACAGCCATATCACCATCTAATGTTTTTCTTCCTTTATTTTTTTTTTAATTAATTTATTGGTGTATTACATTTATCCCATTTTCCCCCATTGCCCTCCCCTGCCCCACCCTCCCTTCCCCTTCTCCCATAGTCAGTCCCACATGTTGTTCATGTCCACGGGTCATTTATACTAGTTCCTTGACTACATTGCTCCCCTTCTTTACCTCTTCGTCCGCATTCCCCCTCCCCTCTGCACACTGAAAGTCTGTTCCTTGTTTCCATGCCTCTGGTTCTATTTTGCTTTTCATTTGTTTTGTTCATTAGTCTCCTGTATTTTGTGAGAACATATGTTATTTGTCTTTCACTGACTGGCTTATTTCACTAAACCCAATACTCTCCAGTTCCATCCATGTTGTCACAAAAGGTAGAAGTTCTTTCTTTCTGCTGTGTAGTATTCCATTGTGTAAATGTACCAAAGTTTTTTAATCTATTCATCCACTGATGGGCACCTAGGCTTGTTCCAGCACTTGGCTATTGTAAATAGCACTGCTATGAACATAGTGGTGCATAGGTTCTTCTGAATTGGTGTTTCAGGGTTCTTCAGGTATAATCCTAGCAGTGGAATCACTGGGTTAAAAAGCAGTTCCATGTTTAGTTTTTTGAGGAAATTCCATACTGTTTTCCATAGTGGCTGCCCCAGTCTGCATTCCCATCAACAGTGCACCAGGGTTCCCTTTTCTCCACATCCTCGCCAGCACTTGTTTGATGCTTTGTTAATGATTGCCATTCTGACAGGTGTGAGGGGATGTTACATTGTGGTTTTAATTTTGCATCTCTCTGATGGATAATGATGTTGAACATTCATATGCCTTTGGGCCCTTTGTATGTCCTCCTCAGAGAAGTGTCTGTTCAGGTCCTATGCCCATTTTTTAATTGGGCTGTCTGTATCTCTACTATTGAGTTGTATTCTTTATATACTTTGGAAATCAAACTGTTATCTGAGGTATCATTGGCAATTGCGTTTTCCCATACAGTTGGTTCCTTTTCATTTTGCTGATGCTTTCTTTAGCTGAACAGAAACTTTTCAGTTTGATAAAGTCCCATTTGTTTATTTGTCCCTTAATTTCCCTTGCCCTTGGAGAAGTATTGATGAGAATATTGCTGCATGGAATATCTGACATTTTACTGCCTATGTTTTCCTGTAAGACTTTTATGGTGGCATGGCTTATGTTTAAATCCTTTGTCCATCTTGAGTTTATTCTTCACCATCTATCTTAAGAATTTTTTCATCTTCCCCAACACTCTGTCCCCCTTCAACACTAACTCTTCATACCCTCCTTTTCCAGCCCCACCATTCTACTTTTTATCTCTATGAACTTGACTATTCCAGGTACCTTATATCAGTGAATCATATAATATTTGTCTTTTTGTAACTGGCTTATTTCATTTATCATAATGTCATCAAGGTTCATCCATGTTGTAGTATGTATCAGGCATTTCCTCCTGGGTAAAATTCCATTGTATGTATATACCACATATTGTTTATCCATTCATTTATCAATGGACACGTGGGTTGCTTCCAGCTTTTGGTTATTGTGAGTAATGCTGCTTTGAACTAGGTGTGCAAATATCTGTTCAAGTCCCTGATTTCACTTTTTTTGGATATACACCCAGAACCAACTAAATATTTTTAAGCAGTTACTAAATTAGAATATGTTTTGCTAATGTAGAAAACTGGCTTTTTATATATCTCAGTCTGTGGGGAATACTTGAAAGTTTAGAAATCAACAGAGTATGTCTTTGCCTTCTCCACAGGGTACCAGCCGTCCTTCCCACTATCATGTTTTATGGGATGATAACTGCTTCACTGCAGATGAACTCCAGCTGCTTACTTACCAGCTCTGCCACACTTATGTGCGCTGTACACGTTCTGTTTCTATACCTGCACCAGCGTACTATGCTCACCTGGTGGCATTCAGAGCCAGATATCATCTCGTAGACAAGGAACATGACAGGTAATATAAAAGCATAACAAAACAGCTTTTTACCCAAATTTGCATAGGACCTATATGTTAGGATTTTCTTGGGGAATTTTTTTGTCTCTATGTGAGTATGTGCCTCTCTGTTTACCATAAAGAATGGCCATTTAGGGCTTTCTGGAACAAAAATGGCCATGGCCAGCGACTTTTACCTCCGCTACTATGTAGGGCACAAGGGCAAGTTTGGACACTTGTTTCTGGAGTTTGAGTGCCAGCTGGACGGAAAGCTTAGATATGCCAGCAATAGCAATTATAAAAATGATGTCATGATCAGAAAAGAGGCTTATGTACGTAAAAGTGTAATGGAAGAACTGAAGAGAATTATTGATGACAGTGAAATTACAAAAGAAGATGATGCTTTATGGCCTCCCCCAGATAGGGTTGGCTGGCAGGAGCTTGAAATTGTAATTGGAGATGAACACATTTCTTTTACTACATCAAAAATAGGTTCTCTGATTGATGTAAATCAGTCAAAGGATTCTGAAGGTCTTCAAGTATTTTATTATTTGGTACAGGACTTGAAATGTTTAGTTTTTAGTCTTATTGGATTACATTTCAAGAATAAACCAATCTAAATTATACGGGTTTTTTTTTAAGCTGTTTTTATATTTAATTAAGGGATTGGCAACAGGGAAGTGGTTGTTTGTTATTTACAACATTGGGGTTTTTATGTAAAGCAAATAAAATTCTTTTTTATGCAAATTGAAGAAAAAGAATGGCCATTTAAAATTAAATTTGCATGAGCTACTAGAGGAGTCAGTCAGTGATCCATGTGAAAAACAGTGACAGTCAGAACTGACGGCTTGAGATAAGGGTTCTCAATGAAATGTGCAGTCTCGGCTTATTAGTAATAACATGACATCGTAGTTTACTTGCTGTACCGAATTAACTCACAGGAGGTATTATTGATAATAAAAGTGATAAATGTCAACAAAATTACAGGATATCTTGGATTTGCTTCTAAATAACCCTGAGTAAGTGAGAGAAGCAGAATTGGCCTTGAATTCGTTATTGAAGCCGGGTGATAGACGTGTAGGAGATCATTATACCTGCCTCTGTTATTTTTAATATTTTTGAAATTTTCCACAATACATAATATTTTTCAGAACCATTCCATCAGAATAGGCTTTGTCTGTGTGTTCATTGCCAATTCTCTTACAGTGCCGAAGGAAGCCACGTGTCAGGACAGAGCAACGGGCGAGATCCGCAAGCTCTTGCCAAGGCTGTACAGATTCACCAAGATACCTTACGCACAATGTACTTTGCTTAAAAACCAAGAATGTTCTCCGAGGGGAAGAACTGAAAGATGAATTGACATACAGCGTATGTTTCCAGTGGAGTCTGTTGAGTGGGGATGCCTCCAGCCATGCAGAAACCAACACTGTGGGGACCAGGGTCTGATTTTTATGTTGATCCAAGGAAGATTGTTTACTTCATCAAGGAACACAGCTCCATTATGCAATATGAAACCAGCCAACTGCTTTTCCGTGCGGTCTCCTGTAGGAAGTATCGCCATTGTTTTGTTTTCACTCTTGTAGTCTAACCCTTTTAATGCCTTTACCTCAAGTTGCTTGGCAGCACAACTATCTTTGCAAAAAAAAGTAAAGAAAAGGTAAATGATGATTTTTTAAAAACACACCTACATGAATAATCAGTGATTGTTCATAATTATGTGTGCAAAAAATTAATGTGCATTCGTGTATTCTTGTAACAAGTATCTGTGTATACTTTAAGTATATACATGTATACTTCACATGCATATATATCTTGATAATAGATGTATATGTTCTTTGTATATATTTTATAGTTCATTCCATTGGGAAGTTTCCCTTTTATTATCCTCTCACCACCACTTTTATTTCTCACTCTACCTCCCCTGCCTCATCACATACATTTAATTTTCCTTGATGCTACCAATGACATTCAAAGGTTCATGTATCTGATTCATTTGAATATGAAGCATGGCAAAGTAGACTTTTACTTTTATTTTGCACCCACTCCTGTCTCTTGTCTCATACACAATACTGAGTCCTCAACTCTTGATATTGCTTTCTTAAGAAGCAAAATTATTTATGTGTATATATATATATGTATGTTTTTTGTGAGAGTCTGTGTCTGCCCCCTCCTGCCATGAATTTACATTTGCCATTTGTGCAATGTGTACATAGCAGTTAGCAACCTATTCTTTCTACTTTAGTGACTTTGTTAAAGCTGCTATAAATATAAAGCCTTGTCAGAAGTTACAACTTTCTCTCTGTAAGTGATATGTATTCTAGTATTCTAAAGCCTTCTGTTTCTATGGGTTATACATGGAAATCCCTTAAAGGATTTTTTAAAGGGTAAACATTTTAAATGATTAGAACCCTGTAGGATTGAGACCTCTGAAATTAGAGAGAGAGAAAGAAGGAGTTGAGTTTTTTTCTTTCTTTCTTTGTTTTTTGTTTTTGTTTATTGCTAGTTTACTTGCTGCCTCTCATACCTTAATGTGATTTTCATATATATATTTTTATATATATATGTGTGTGTGTATATATAAACATATATGTATGTATTTTGAAGTATAGCTTCCTTTTCTTTTATATTTATTAGAGCAGTACTTTAATGATTGTAGAACTATCTTGGCAACATCTTTTATAGAAATATAATCATGTTTATTTTAAAACTGACAACCTGTTTTGCTATCTTTTCGTGCAATAAGCAGTTTCAAAGGAAAGTTGTCTCTTTGACATCTGTACCACAGATAGTATTAGAAACAGGCACCTCTGTGATTTTTAAAAGAACAAAGTGATACAGCCTTAATTTCAGAAGGAGAGTTTTTTCATTTTCAAGTCAAAGCATGTCCGACCTTGAATATTAAACATAAAGTTGAACTTTGACTTTAAAAACGATCATGGATAGACTAAAATTTAAAAGTTATTTCAATTCTTTGAAAATAAATCATGTTTATTGAAGACTTATACTGGTTAGGTGCCTGTTTTCGTTTGCTAAAATGAATCACAACAATATGATATTTTAAACTATATTTTTGCTAATTTATCACCAGTGTAACTTTCCTTTTAAAGTTAGTGGTAGGGTGACAAAGGAAGTTAGGACTTTGATTATTTTAAATGAACTAAATCCCTGAAATATGGGGGAAACTTTTGCAAAATTTTACTTTATTGATTTCACTTCAAGATATTAAAAAGTACTATAAAGCTGTCAAGCCAAGTTCACCAGTAACATTAGATTCAGGGGAGCTTTGCACTTTGTACTTCATGAACATTGCATTTTAATATTATTTTGCACTGGTTCAGAGTATAACTGTTTCAGATTGTTTCCAGTGGGCATTGTTGTTAACCTTTCAGAATTTCATCTGTTCATGAAAATGAATGGATTAGCTCTATAGTTTGTTTCTCTCTTATCTATAATCCACTCTTACTGCCAATTTACTGTATTTTGAGCCTAAAGTCTGAGCCCATGTCCTCCAACAGTTATGAAATATTTTGTCCCTGTCAGAAAACTAAGAAAGTACTGTATTTTGTATGTTTATTATATTGAAGTGTCTGAAATGCAGTTTACAACACTGTTTCAAAGCTCTTTACATGAAGTAGTATTTGTATAGTATATACATTTTTTCTTCCAACCCTACCCCTTTCTCCTCAAAAATGTCCTATAAAGCATGTATTTTTTTACATTGAGATTTCACTGAATATAGTAGTCAGGAACATGAGCAAGGGAAGAAAACTGTGTATTCTAGATGGTAAAAACCTGTTTGCTGTGTGCTTGCTCAGTATGGGTAAAACGTCTTCCTTATCAGTGGGAGTTACACAGATTCATGTGGGAAACTTTAGGGCCCAGGGAAGAACTGTAGATACCCTTTCCCTGTTTACTGCTTTACCTAATTTTCTTTCAGTTACTTAGCTTCATATGCACTAGCGTGAAGCCCATAATTTAAATCTATTTGGAAGGACTTTTACAAAGGAAAAGGAGTATTTTTAAAATATAAAGCTTTACCTTTGAAGTGAGTTCTTTTTTAGGGTTTCTTACAGTTTCAATATTTTTAGTTTAAGGTTGGTTAACTTGAAAGAGTATGTATAGTATATTTCTATTTTGCTTACTAACAAATTAGTATATCACACTTAATCCTAGAAGAAATGCTGTACTTAGAATTTTAAGATAAAAGACTAAAAGAGGCAAATGCTTTTTGAACTTTGTTTTAATTATTGCACTTCTGGATTAGAATTCCTGGTCTTTTTTATTTTTTAAAAAAGATTGTTTCGAATGTAATGGCCATGAAACTCAACAGTGACCTTTCTGTTTCCTGCCCCGGCTCACTAACTCTATAATGAATGCTAAATTTTGGTCTGCTGTTTTCTGTGATGTACAATATAAAAGTGACTTTAAAATGTCAGTTCCAGCAACTGGTATAATTGATTTTCATGCAAAGAAGAGTTGGGAGTTTAATGTATATCCTGGATAGCAAATGAGCCCTTGTAAAGTGCTGATACATGTTATTATATTACAGTCTCAAGTTACTGGCACTGAGGACCATACATTTATAATACTGTAGCTGCTATATTTATTTAAGTAGAGTCTGAGAGTTACTATACCAAACAGTAAGGAGATGAGCAGGATTTAAGGCTAGTGTTAGAACCCCTTCTTTTTTCCCTAAATAATATTAAAGATATGAAATATCAAGGTAACAAAGGGTGCTGCCATTTTAGTTTCAGTTTAATATCAGGATACTCTTTATTTGTTTTAGAAATACGGATTTTTACTTTTAGCAGTTTTGAAAAGGGGTACCTCAGCCTCCTCAGTACTGGTTTTGGCATATTTTCACTGAAATAAAGATGCCATTTGTTTCTTAATATTCTACCTTTTGCCCTGGCCAGGTAGCCCAGTTGGTTGGAGCATTGTCCTGATGCACCAGGGTTGCAAGTTTGACCCCCGTCAGGGCATGTTCAGGAATCAACCACTGAGTGCATGAATAAGTGGAATGGCCAACCAATCTCTCTCTCCCTCCCTCTCTCTCTTTCTCTCTCTCTCCCCCCCCCTCTCTCTTTGTATGTATGTTTCCCTTTCCAAAAATCAATAAATAAAATTTTAAAATGTATATATTTTTATCTTTTAGCAAGTTTCTCAGAAAAAAAATATTCTTGTATGGAAATCTTCCTCTTTGTAACCTGTTAATTTATTTCTCTTCCTGGAAGAGGGTCTAGAAAGATTCTAATAGGAATGTACTGGATGTTTTGGAAGGCGCATGATAAAGATTCACCTCTACCTTCTAGCATAGGGGCTCCTGGCCTTCTAAAGCCCTGTACTAGTTTTACAAACTAGGTTCCCTGATGGCCCACCACTGCCTAATGTTTACTTATATATTTATATTAAAATGGATTTTAGTATCCTAGACCTCATGGCAGACTTAGTCATGACAGACTTGAGGTGTATCTAGGGAAATAAAAGCTGAGTTGCCATTCGGGAGAAATGGCTGGCAGAGAATCTTAGTGTTTAAGAAAAATATGAACACTCAGAGTGCCAGTAATATAGTGAAAGTAATTCAATGGATTATAGGCCAGGAAGATCCTTGTTCAAGGAATTTGATGGGTGTTTTCAGAGGCTGGTGTGATTTTACCAGTTTGGTGATTTTAATGAAATTGATGAGGCCAGCCACTTGGTTTTAGCTAGAAGATTTTGTAGTCTTGCTGTTTTAAATTAGATAGTAATGTTTTGCCAACAAGCTTAACCGACAGCTCAGCATAATTTTTATTCAGTATCAAAACCTGAGTTAAATATTTGCCTAACTCATCATCTTAGCTGTCCTCCTATTGATATTTTTTTAAAGATAGGTGACCCCAAATAGTAACATGCTACTTAAATTCCCTTTTATATCTCTCTTTTCTTTTCTCTATTCCTCCTTCAATCTGTTTCTTGTTTTATGAAAGACTTTTGCCTCCAAACAAATGATCTTTATAAGTTATTAGTCAAGCGTCATTGGCTTGGCATCTTTATTTTGGCATTTTTACCTCTGAAGTTTTAATCCTTTTCATTCTTTTTGAGAATTCATGCATGTTTTAAAACTACAATCATAATAGTTGGGAGATTTTAAATTAAGGCTGCTGATGTACCTGACTCTGGAGTCAGTCCTTATTTTTTTGTTTCTCTCCCATTGATCATATAAAGCACTTTTATGATTCTGTAGGAGTCAAAAAATTAGGTGAAGAAAAATAGGTAAAATCAGTACTACAGAAATATGAAAGTAAGAATTTTCTCAAAAAAATGGTGTTTTTAAAAGTGTCCTTGACCAGTGGCAATGTTAGAAAAGATAGTGTGATTAGTGAAACCTAAGCTGATTCCCAGGAGGAATAAAATCTCTCTCTCTCTCTCTCCTTTCTTCTCTTCCTTTCTCTTTTCTCTTCCCATTTCCCTTCCTTCTCTCTCTCTCTCTCTTTCTCTCTTTCTCTCTCTTTCCCTCACCCTCTCCATACATATTCACAAAGGGAAAATATTTGTACTTTTTCCTACTTTTAAAAATGGTACATTTAAGCTTATAATTTCCCATGTCAGTCAAAATAATTTATTTTAACTAAGATACAATGGTCAAGGCTTATACTAATATTATCTACTACTAGTTGAATTTTATTTTTCTTTATTCATCAAAGATATTGCTCTAGGTTTTTACATTGTTGATTAAGCCTCAAGAATCTTTTGTGTTTAAAGAATGGAAGTTAAAGATTTTACTTCAAGTTAAAGGAAGAAAGATAATAAATTTAATATGAGTGATTGTGATTTATCAATGAGAAATCTTTTGAAATAGCAGGTAACAGTATGGCAAAATGAAAATTCTGTTCAGTCATATATCCGGCCATTGGTCTCATTTCTTTTTGAAATCAATGCCTGAGGTAACCAAAATCTAATGTATCAGGGTCTCAGTAAAGCAAAGATACTCTTTGGGATGGTCACTGAATTAAATTTTTTAATCACTATTTTTAAAGCAAGGAGGTTCTTAGAAAGTGCCTTTTCAGAAGATGGTGCTATAGATTTTTATTTTTCAAATAGCATGAGGCTAAAACTTCAAAAAATAAATTATTCTAGGACTCCAAGAGTATGACAGTTACATATAAATAATGTTATTTGTTGTCCTGAATCTGGTCCAAGGGAGTGAAATAAAGTTTTTATTCAGTAAAGTAACTAGGCAAATGCTCACCAAATATATTTTGTAAGTTTGAAAACAAAATTTTTAATGCTTTCAGTTCTTGGCTGTGTTGAAAGAAATCTATAAAGGCACATAAAACAACAAATTTGCTTTAACTTTTTAGCAAGAGTATGGGTAAATAGCAAATGCTCAAAAGGAAAGGAATTATATGTCATAGGAGGCTACCTGTCCTTTTTGTCCCCCATCATAGACTGACCCTTTATAAATACCCATTGGCCACCTTTTCTAAATAATTCTTATTTCAAAATGACTGCTTATAAAGGGAGAGCCAAGTCATCATGGAAATCAATTTAAGACAACGATTATATCTCTATATTAAGGAAAGTTTTCCTTTTTAGGGACAAAGAAATATTTTAAGGTATTTTCTTTCTAACATGGGGGAACTATGAAAAATGATGACAGCACATCTGAAAGGGTACGATCAGTTTGTTAGATACAGAACATGCAAAATTGGGCATTGAAGGAAATACACAAAAGGAAGGAAAGTAGCAGAACCATTCATACCTATTAGAAATTTAGGTTTCTACCAAAAAGCAATTTTCCCCCGGACTAGGAAACAGTAAATAGCAGTAAGTGATCACCTAACCAGTTCTTGCTTGTGAATCTGGCGAGCATTCTTCGAAAAAAAGACTAATAACAATAAAACACCACACCTCAGTAACCTTGTATGCTGCATTATGTAATAATGATAGTAAAATTATATTGTTTGTTTGGAGTGTACTATGTCTGTTTGCAAATACAAATGCACATTAAACTTATTCATTTTTATAATGTCTTAATGGCAGTTTTGAGTTTATTTTTTTAGTATTTTTTCTATTGTGATGTTTATATTTATTGGCAATTTATGTGCAACTTTTATATTTTGCTTAGATGTTTGTTTTAAGGTATTTTATTTTTATAGCTATTTCTAGCTTTTCCTCTTTATAACATTAGCAAAGATTAAGGTGGAATGTTAATATACCAACCAAAACTACTAATTCTGTAAAGTCTAGAATTTGGATTTTTACCAATAAACCATTAACACTATTTTCTAACTTAGAACACTTAATGTTGTTTATATAGTGGGCATTAACAACAGTCTTTAGACAGATTTCTAAATGTGGAGGAGAGGTGGGGCTTTTTATAAGTTAGATTTCATTCCCTTAAGTAGCAAACTAACACTAACAGATTGGATTTATTTTACCTGATCTGCAGTTTTGAAACAACTTGTCAAATAAATGAGTGTTGTTTCTTTTTTTTTTTTTTTACTTCAGCTGCATTGAAATCACTTAAATAGTTGTATCTTTCAGCATTAGGATTATGATACCATTCTTTTTTTTTTTTTTTTTTCTAAGATTTTATTTCATTATTTTTAGAAAGAGGGGAAGGGAGAGAGGCAGAGAGGGAGGGAAACATCAATGTATGGTTGCTTTTCACCTGCCTCCAGCCACAGACCTGACTGGAGATCTGGCTTGCAACCTTGTCATGTGCCCTGGCCAGGGAATCAAACCTGCGCCCTTTGGGTTCACAGGCCTGGCACCTTATCTACTGTGCTACCAGCCAGGGCCGTATGATACCATTCTTATAGGCCTGGAAAACAAATAGCAAATGATCCAGAAATCATTGATGATTAACTTTGAAATGCAATATTTCCCCCATAATTATATGGAAGATTTGCAAACCTGATCTTTTCCCCAGCATGCTCTAAAGTTGATTCAACCCTAAGAATCAATGAAGAAACAGAGTTTAAGTGACTAGGGGAGCTAAGGATAAAGCCTGATTAATGTAGTATTTCAATTAATTAAAAATATAACAAAGTAATAATTTATTTTTAAGTGTACATTATTGATTATGCTGTTACAGTTGTCCCAAATTCTTTCCCCTTTGCTCTCCTCCACCCAAGACCCTCATTCCCTCCCACAGTCCCATCCTCCTTAGTTCATGTCCATGGGTTATACGTATAAGTTCTCTGATTTCACCCTTTCCTCTATTATCCTTAACTTCTCCCTGTCTATCTTGTATGTACCAATTATGTTTCCTAATCCCTGCACCATTTCCCCATTTCACCCATTTCCCCTCCCAGCTGATAACCTCCCAATGATCCCCATACCTAGGATTCTGGTCCTATTCTAGTTGTTTACTTAGCTTGTTTTTGTCTTTTATTTTTTAGGTTCTGTTGATAGTTGTGAATTTGTCTTTTTAATGTTCATAATTTTGATCCTCTTTTTCTGAAATAAGTCCCTTTAATGTTTCATATAATAATGGTTTGGTGAGGATGAACTCCTTTAGCTTTACCTTGTCTGGGAAGCACTTTATCTGCCCTTCCATTCTGAATGATAGCTTTGCTGGATAGAGTACTCTTGGTTGTAGGTCCTTGCTTCCCATCTCTGAATACTTCTTGCCAGTCCCTTCTGGCCTGTAAAGTTTCCCAGGCAGCTTGTGCTAAAGCGGGGAGGGGAGAGAAGGCCAGCTAGCATCTCAAGGACAAAAAGTCTCCAAGGCCCATCTCCAAAGATTTTTATTGATTACACCAGGTTGGACAGACACACCACAAATCATTACCACAGAAGAGTATTCAAAAGAAAAGGGGTTATTAGGTTTAGATAACAATAGGAGGAATGCAGCTATCAGCTTCAGGCTATGGTCTGTTAGACAAGGGGACGCCAAGAACTCCAGGTGGCCCATGGAATTTAGGGAGGGTGAGGTTACATGTGGGTTAAGGTTTAACATCCACTGCTGGCGCAATACTCACATCAAGGAAGTTCAGGTCACAGGGCAGACTTCAAAGGACGTATGGAATGTTCCCAAGGCCAGATTCATACCAGGGGTCCTCCTTGGAGCATCAGAGCTTGTATGCACCCAGCTTTGTCAGGTCTTACAGGCTTGGCCTGGCCTGCGCAGGGCTCCATGCCCTGACACCTTCCCAGGGGGACCCTGACAGGTAACTTGTTCATGTTCATAGCCCACCTCTTCAGAAAGAAATGTTTGTGCATTAAGTAATAGTCTATCCCCAAAAAGAACTGTCATGAACAGCCTTATATGAATAAAAACATGGGAGTGTTGATCATTAGAACTTTGCCTTTTTGGTTTTTTCATTATTTCCGAAAATTGACTATCCACATCTATAAGTTTATGTTTTAAGTTTTAAGAGGCTGTGCCAGAGAGGGAGATTACTCTGGTATTTCATGCCTGGATCTTTCCATCTTTATTCGTGGCATTAGTTGGAAGGACAAACAAACAAATTCCTTAATTTGGCCCTTTATTTGTATTTTTCAGCACAAAAAAAAGGAAAGACTCTCTCTACAAAGATGTCACATATGTGACTGTATTTATTGTAAGAACCTATGAAAACAGAAGGTCTTTGTAAAGAAATGAACTAGTCAGATTGTGAGAATATGTAGTGAGGAGGGAAATGAGGAAAAGGTTTCTTTGCTAGGATCTTTGACCAGACACCTTACAATTTTTTAGTATTTGTACAGTTCTCACAACCACATTGTAAAAGTCATTTGAACCAGCAGAAGAGACCTAAGAAGAGTGCCTCTGCAATCCAAGTTTATTTCATGTTGTCCCAGATGTAAAACTGCATCTATTCTCATTAAATTTGAGAAATCTTGGAAGTTGCTTCTGAATTACAATAAAGAAAGTAAATGAAGTATTTATCCTTAAATAGACGTTGCTATTAACATGCTTTTCCAGCTTTTCCCTTTATATAGAACACACTGAGCAGGGCATTTCTAGACAAGGTAGTTTTTCCTATAACGAAAATGTTTTTGTTGAAATGTTTAGGAAAAACACTGATAAGCTGTAATGAAGGAAGAATTTAACCTCACGTAGACATTGAACCAGGTTAATGGATTCAATTTGGTCACAGGGAGCTTAACAAGAAACCTTGGGTTTTGGTAGCAATAGACTTGGCTCTCCAATGGTAATTAACAGCAGGTATCCCCCTGTTTCAGAGAAAGTGATTGATCTCAGAGTATTGGTGATAACCCTGCAAACGTGCATGGGCTCCTTCTCTTCATTCAAAAGCCAGGAATAGCAAGCACTAACTGAAACCTTTCAAAGCTTGTTCCTATAAGATTCTTTAAAAGTTTTGCAGGAGCTTTCTCATTTCTAAGCCCAGGGCACAACACCTTTCTCCTCTTTAAACGAAGAAAAGGAAAACGGGCATTAGAAGCAGTTTATATGGAATTCTACCATGAGTAAATAATAGTCTTAACACTTGGAGAAAGAGGATCACATGCCACAAGTTACAGCTTGACTGAGAGACAGCACTTTCTTATGTTTGGGCTCTGAAGTTTTTCCTTTGATAATACTATTCTTTTATTTACTTGCAGGCCATCCTGTTTTGTAAAATAATCCGTTTATGCCATTTATGTATCACGCAGTTCTCACATACACACACACCCTGCCACGCACGCACATACACAGAGGTAAAAATAAAAGGGGAAGAATAAAAGAAAAAGGATATAGTGAGAATTATTAGAATGTAACTTTAGTTAATACAGATGGAAAGAAACACTGATTTGGTTAAGTAAGAATTAAGGTTGAAGTGTTAATGCTGCAGGTATGGTCTCTAGCCAAAGAATTTTTTGTCAGCTTTAGAGCAATAGTGTTGACATAAAATATATATGAAATAAAATGTTATAGCAAAGTGATAAAAAAGTTCTTGAAAGTAACATTTCAGTCTGCAACAGAGATCCCCATATTCTGAAAGGAAATTAATATAACTTACAGTTTTAATCAAACTTTGATTTAAACTTTTAAAGGTTTGTGACTTGTATTCTGACACCTTTTCTTAAATGTATGTATAAAAATTATATTGAATGGACACTTAATGTATTCTTTCCTGTTAATTTACATATTGATTTGTTCAAACTTCAGTCAAGTAGATATATCTCACATATCCCTCTTGGTATGTGCAAAATTCCATTTTAAAAAATTTTTTGTCCTGGCTGGTGTGGCTCAGTAAATTGAATGCCAGCCTGCACGCCAAAGGTCATTGATTCGATTCCCATTCAGGGTACATGCCTAGGTCATGGGCCAGATCCACAGTTGAGGGTATGTAAGAAGCAACCATACATTGATGTTTCTCTCCCTCTCTTTCTCCCTCACTTACCCTCTCCCTAAAAAATAAAATGTTTTTTCTTTTTTAAAACTCGTTTCCAAGTCAAACTTGAACTATAAAAGGACACGGCATTTTAAAGTGTTTTTAAATTTCAGAAACTTTTAAAAGATCACAACTGGAAAAATACTGTTAAGAACTTGCTGTCTTTGAGGATTTAGAATAGGCTCTAAAACTTGAGCCAGGAGACTTGCAGTTTAGTCAGAGCTCCGCCACTAATTTGTTCCGTGTCTTTAGGCGATTTCTTTACTTTCTCTGTGCCTAGTTTGTCCTTGTAAAATGATAGGGACAATACCTGCCCTTACCTACCTCGCAAAGTTACTGCAAGAATAGGATGTTTGTGACAGTGCTTGAATTCTCCAAAAAAAGCTCTTCAGAAGTTTTAATAAAGTGTATAACCTTGTTGTATAAAGGGCTCATTCACAGTTTGCCTCTATGAAAGTATCTGATTACCATCCATCATTTTACCAAAGAGGTATAAGAGAAACAGGCCTTTTCATGGTGTGGTGTTCACTGGCAAACATATTTTGTTCTGTTTTCTCCCCTGCCAGATGTTCAACACACAGGCTGAATTTCCTTTTTAATAGTCCTTGGCAAAACTGTAATTTCAAAAACCAAACTCTGCCCTGGCTGGTGGCACAGTTGATTAGGCGCCGGCCTGCAAACCCAAAGGTCACTGGTTCAGTTCCCAGCCAAGGCACATACCCAGGTTGCAAGCCAGGTCTCCAGCCAGGTCTGTAGCTGGAGGCAGGTGAAAGGCAACCACACATTGATGTCTCACTCCCTCTCTGCCTCTCTTCCTTCCCCTCTCTAAAAATAATAAAAATGTTTTTTAAAAAATCTCCATTAGTTGCTATGACAACTGCAATTGTATTTTGAGGTAGATTACCATGGCAAAACCATTAGATAACCAGAAATTAATTTTGCCTTTTCCCTTCAGGCATTTTTGGTACATACTGGCATCAGCGGCTGTCATACAACCACATAGTTTCTTGGCAGAAGTTTGGCACCTGGCTTTGGAGTAAGGGATTAGGTTTTAAGAAAGAAAGTGTGCTTATTTCTCTTACCAGTTTGCAGAGTTACACCTTGCTTTCCAGTCAGCATGTATCTGTAAAAGTTGAAATATAATTCAGTTTTCAACATCTGCAGGTGTCAGGCAGCCTGTTAGTGTCTGACCCAGTTATCCTTATGGATCAGGGGTCAAAACCTTACATTTCGACAGACTTTTACCCACTTCCCAGGGGTGTGGAGAGGGTTCCTATTTCTAGAAAATAACAAAGGGCATGCTACCCCAGGTTGTACAAGCAGTTCCTAATTGTAACAAGTTTTCGGTTTTGTTTTTAAGGGGGAAAAATGCATTTTAGGTACATAAGGTATGGATGCATTCAACATATTTTTTTTTTCCGGAGAGATGCTGGCCTCCCCTTGTTGCAGGCAGTTGGGCTTTTCCAACTCATCACAAATGTAAATGGTATCTGCCATAGTTTTATAGGATAATGAAAATTGCAAGTACCGGAAGTAAAAATTTGAGAAGGTTCATGTTTGGAAAATAAACCAGAAAGTCCACTTTGCTGAGTGAGACAGCTAAGAGCATTGATATAGCAGGAATACTCAAACAATTTTTGCAGTAATTGGTAGCGCTAAGGTTTCTCTTCAATTATATAGATAGACTCGTTGTTGTGGACTAGCACATGGATGCATTCACAGGCTGTGGGAAGCAGGAGTGTGTGTGTGAAATATTCCATGTGTATAACACTGTATTAGATACGTTTATATAGAGAAAAACTAACATGTTTCTTAAGTGTTTGGGGGACTAAAATTGTAATATAACCATTCCAGTGTAATCTGACCCCTCAATCTAGAGAACATTTTATGACACACCAATGCACACCCCTAACACAGTGCTAACTGCTCCCTCTTTGGTAAGTGCAGCTTTTTGTTGTAATGGAGGGACCCATAGCACTCTTCTCAAAGGGGCCCTTCTGAAAAGTAAACTATAAATATAGGCCATGTGGGGAGGGGAGGGCCCATCAAAGTATTACTGCAGATGGACAAAGAGTCTTTCAAATTTTACTTTCCACCCATTTGACCACGTGTGCCTATTTGTATTGCAGATGTGAACTACTTTGGGGGGTTGATGTCAGTATGGTTTAAAACTGAATTATTGCATAAAATCAGAGTAACTTCTTCTGCCATCTTCCTTTTCCACACTACTTGTTCTTACCAAATTTTCACACTGATAGCAAGTTTCAGTGTGGTGAAATGATGGGATTCTCCACTCTCCTTCATCTTCTACCCCTTCTCTTACCAGGCCCTGTGTTTTTTGTTGGCTTCTCATAGGTAAGAACAGTTTCCTGTAGTAAATTCAAGGACTGAAGGATTTCAAAATGTTTATCTATAAGGCTTTTTTGGTTAATGTTTGGTTATGCAGTAACATCACTTAAAACAAGGAGTGAGTCTGAATTTGTAATATGCTGTAAGACCAGATAAGATCTTGAATTATACTAAGCTTGACTGGGACATTTTATTAAGAGGAAACATGGCCCTGTGGGGTATGGCTTAGTGGGTTGAGCACCTGCCTGCGAACCACCACATTGCTGGTTCAATTCCCAGCCAGGGCACATGCCTGGGTTGTAGGCTGGGTCCCCACTTGGGAGCATGCAAAAGGCAACCACCCATTGATGTTTCTCTCGCCTCTCCCTTTCCCTCTCTCTATAAATAAATTTAAAAACAATTTTTTTTTAATAGAGGAAATGTGGTGAGGGTGGAAGAAGTCTATGATATCTTTGTAATCACTGTATAATTAGAAACACCAAATGCTAAGTCCTATCACTGTGTACCCAGGGGTCAGCCTTTGGATTTGATTGCCATTTTAATTCCTTGAGGACAATATGTAATTATGATGAGCAGAAGGAAAATAAAGTTTTTAAACAAAAGTAGTTTTTGGTATTTAAAGTTTGGTAGTAAATTTTCCATTTTCCGTTCACTAATCTTCCCCAAAAATTACTACAAAAAAGCTGAAGGTTCAGATTGAGAAGCTTGAAGAGGCTTTTTTTAAAGCAGCTCAGTCATAATATTTTGTTAAAGAAATTATCATAATTCTTTCTGAGCCAAACTGTCGCTATAATGTCCTGTGACAGAACCACTTATTTTTTTTTTTTTCCATTCTGCATATTGGAAAGGGTCTGTTGTATTTGTTTTTGATCCTTGATTTTTTACTTCATGGTTTTAATGTTGCTTAGCTTCAGTTTGAAGTGTAATTTTCGCTAATAACTGCAATAAAAAGAAAAGCTTTGCCCCAGACTTTCGATTGTGTGGCCGTCATTCTGGCTGTTAGGTAAGAGAACCACTGTGATGCAGTGGAAAGAATTCAGGTTTCAAGAGGCATGAAGTTTTGGACTCAAACCTGGATTGTATGACACTCAAGACAAGTTTCTTGATGCTTCCGAATCTATTTACTGTAAGAAGATAGCAGTAGAGCTATTGGGATGTTAAATAAAATAATAATATGGAAAGTACGTAATAGTGCGGGGCATGTGGATGGAGCTCAGATTTTAAAGAGGTTCTCCCCCACTCCATTTTTCCTCAAGTAAAAAACATTGGATGGAGTGGACAGGAGAGGCAAGAAGTGACGCCATAAAGGAATTTAAGGAAAATTAGGAAATGACCTGGGGGACTCCTTACCGGCCCAGAAGTGGACAAATAGCCCAGGTATAATAAGCAAGAAAACACTGGACTGAAACTTCGGGAACCAGTGCTTAATTGTTATCCCTGATCGGAGGCCTCGAGCTGGTAGGCCAGTTTTGGTCTGCAACAATGTTTGGTGTTTAACATATTTTTATTAAAAATATTTTTATTAATTGCTACCATTTTAAAAATCAAGGCCCTGGCTGGTGGCACAGTGGGTAAGGTACAGGCCTGCGAACCCAAAGGTTGCTGGTTCAATTCCTCAGTCAGGGCACATAACCAGATTGCAAGCCAGGTCTCCAGCCAGGTCTGTAGCTGGAGGCAGGTGAAAGGCAACCATACATTGATGTCTCTCTCTCCCTCTCTGCCTCTCTCCCTTCCCCTTCCTCTAAAATAATAAATAAAATCTTAAAATTAAAAAAAAATCAGAAGATCTCACCCTGGCTAGTGGTTCAATGGATAAGGTTGCTGGCCTGCGAACCCAAAGGTAGCTGATTCGATTCCCCAGGCAGGGCACATAACCAGGTTTCCAGCCAGGTCTGTAGCTGGAGGCAGGTGAAAAGCAACCATATATTGATGTTTCTTTCCCTCTCTACCTTTTTCCCTCTCTGCCTCTCTCCTCTCCCCTCTCTTTCTGGAAATAATAAATAAAATATATATTTTTTAAATCAGAAGATCTCATAAAAATCCAGACTTTGTCTTCCCTTGAAAAGGAAGGAGATTTGTCCTTGCTGATGTGGCTCAGTGGATTGGGTGCCAGCCTGCAAACCAAAGGGTCACCTGTCCGGTGCCCAGTCAGGACACATGCCTGAGTTGTGAGCCAGGTTCCCAGTTGGGGGTGTGTGAGAGGCAACCACATGTTGATGTTTCTCTTCCTCTCTTCCCCCCTTCCCTTCTCTGAAAATAAGTAAAATCTTGAAAGAAAAAATAATAGTAAAAGTGAGGAGATTCAGCAACTTCACGTTATTCCTCCCTTTATGGCTGCCACCAGGGGAAGCTCAGCAGTGGCTGTCCCCTTTGGCTGGGGCAGGCCGGCTGCACAGCCCCCAGCACTCGCGCTCTGCCTCACCTGCACTGGCATTTTCCTTGCCGTCACTGGACTCAAAGTATAAGGTGAGGCCTCACAGGAATGCCTTTGAAGATGTGCTCTTTACCTGGGGGAAGCTAACTACTTTGAAGCAGTTCAGCCTAAATTCTTGTTCAGTCATGATTTCCATTTACCCTATTTATGCTCTCTGTTCCCTAGGACATCAAAGAATTAAGTCTAATCCCTTCTTGCTGTTACATATTCCCCATTCTATTCTTCACACAGCACATGACCCCAGATTCTGAACAACCCTAACAACAAAGTGTGTGTTCTTGAAGAATATTGGGACTAATTAGCTTACTAACAAACACCAATGGGGTGTGTGTGTGCATGTGTGTTTTAAAGATTTTATGTTTAGAGAGAAGGGCAGGAAAGGAGGGAGAAAGGGAGAGAAGATCAATATATGGTTGCTTTTCACCTGCCTCCAGATACAGACCTGGCTTGCAACCTGGTTATGTGCCCTGGCTGGGAATCGAACCAGTGACCTTTGGATTTACAGGCTGGTGCCTTTCCCCTGGGCCACCAGCCAGGGCTGGTTTCTTAAACCATGTGTCAGTTGATAAATTTGGCAATGCCAGTTTGCCCAGAACTATACTGGTAAAGAAAATGTTGTTTTGTATTAAGAGTGGCCATACATCCAGAACTATAAGTTTCCATGGTCTTCATGTTTCAGCTGTCTTATCATTTGACAAATTCCTCTTGGTTGCTGAGACTTGTATACTGTGCAGATGCGCTGAGGAAATTAACAAGGCTAATCTGTCAATGCCAGGGAAGGATGTGATCATTTTTGCAGTATTTGATAAAATGTTTTTATTAATGGAACCAGAGACATGAAAACAAGGAACAGACTGGCAGTTACCAGAGGGGTAGGGAGCGAAGAAGTGGGTGGGAGGGAAGAAGGGGAAGGGTTTATTCAAGGAGCTAATATGAATGACCCATAGACATGGACAACGAGGTGGGGATTGACTGTGGGTCAATGGGGTGGGTGGGGAAGGGGAGAGCAATTGGGGGGGACAAATGTAATACAACAACAGTAAATTAATTTTTAAATTGTTTTTATCATAAAGAGGCCTGAAGTCTTTAGCTTTATCTGTAGAAGTTGATTGCTTTCCTAGGTTCTGTCATTTTTGTTACTTCTACAATTTCCACAGGCTATAAAGATTTCCGCAATGCCTTTATAGAGCAGCACTTTTCTCTATTAAAGTGTTTTTATTTTTTTAAGGCTTTATTTATTTTTAGAGAAGGGGAAAGGGAGGAAGAGAACATTGATCGGTTGCCTCTCACACACTCCCAACCAGGGACCCAGCCTCTTAATCCAGTCATGTGCCCTGACTGGGAATTGAACCATCGACCTTTGGGTTCACAGGCCAGCACTCAACCCACTGAGCCACACCAGCCAGGGCTGAAATGTTTTTCTTTAAGAATAATGCTTAGGCCCTGGCTGGAGTGGTTCAGTTGGTTGGAACATCGTCCAGTAATCAAATCAGAAACCAGGAACTGGTTTGATTCCCTATCAGGGCACATACCAAGGTTTCAGACTCAATCTCAGGTTGGGACTTGTGCAGGAGGCAGTAGATGGGCAGGTGTTTCTCTCTCGCATCTATGTTTCTCCCTCTCTCCCTAGCCCTAGCGCTCAAATGAGAATAAAATAAACTTTTTTAAAAAGAATAATGGGCCCTGGCTGGTAGCACAGTGGATAAGGTGCCGGCCTGCGAACCCAAAGGTCGCAGGTTCGATTCCCAGCCAGGGCACATAACCAGGTTGCAAGCCAGGTCTCCAGCCAGGTCTCCAGCCAGGTCTCCAGCCAGGTCCGTGGCTGGAGGCAGGTCAAAAGCAACCATACATTGATGTGTCTCTCCCTCTCTCCCTTACCCTCTCTCTAAAAATAATAAAATCTTTGGGGGAAAAGATTTTATTTGGGGGAATATTTGGGGGAATTTCCCCCAAATATTTATTTGGGGGAAAATATTTTGGGGAAAATCTTTTTTAAAAGATTGGTTTAAATAACTTTCCTTTTATCTCTGGCTGCTGTGGCTCTGTGGATTGAGCACAGGCCTAAAACCCAAGAAGTCACTAGTTCGATTCCTGTCAGGGCACATACCAGGCCCCCAGTTGGAGGCATGAGAGTGGCAACCAACTAATGTTTCTCTCCCTCTCTTTCTCCCTCCCTTCCCCTCTCTCTGAAACTAAATAAATAAAATATTTTAAATTAATTAATTGCCTTTTAGCAGAAAAAATGGAAGAAACTTGAAACTGACAACAACAAGTGTTTGAGAGGCCTCAGGGTTTTCATCATAATCCACTATTGCAAAAAATACCTTTCTGGTGAATGCACTGAAGAGGTGCCAGGTATTTGCCAAGATCCGAAACTCTTCAGCATGTTTGCATGTTACGCATGCCCTAAACTTCTGGACAGCAGTAAATAATACAACAGTAGAGTAGTTTCTTTCTAGCACGAAATAATAGAACACAACATTACTCATTCTTATCACGCTGTTTTTCTCGGTCCAGTTCACCAACTGCCTGACCCCTTCTGTTAACATCTTCTTCCCGTGGCCAGGATGTGTGGAGCCTTATGAGGTCATGAACACCAAGGTCACCACCACAGAGATATACACCAAAGCCACCACCATTCTGCCATATTTGTTTACTTGTTTCTGTTATAAACTGTTTCAAAACATATAAGCCAAAATTTGATCATTTCTTCCAAGTAATTTGTCCAAGATATATATATATAGCATATATATATTCATATATATATACATATATATATAGAAGTTTAAAGAAGTATATATATATATACATATATATATATATACTTCTTTAATCTCAAAAAAGAGCCATGTCACAAATTCCCATGTACATCTGGTTTAAGAGCCATATATTAGAATTTAGAAAAAAGCCCCGGCTGATGTGGCTCAGTGGATTGGCGCTGGCCTGCAAACCCAAAGGTCGCTGGTTGAATTCCCCAATGAGGGCACATAACCAGGTTGCAAGCCAGGTCTCCAGCCAGGTCCTTAGCTGGAGGCAGGTGAGAGGCAACCATACACTGATACTTCTCTCCCTTTCTTCCTCCCTCCCTGCCCTTCTCTCTGAAAATAATGAATAAAATCTTAAAAAAGAAAAGAAAAGAAAATAGTCTATGGGAAAATAATACTCTGTGGTCAAAGAGGTTTGAAAAGTGTCCTAGATTAAGTCTTTCTGCAGAGCACCAGGCTGGTGCTTCCCGCATTCCTGGACAGCACCTGGATCCACCACAAGCACCTAAAACTTCTCAAGAGCCAACTCCACCCTCCCCTTGCCCACCAAGCTCTTAGCACTCTGCCTCACCAATCACTGAGGTTTTAAAACTGAGGTGTCTTCTTGGACTCCTCTCATTCCCTCATCCCTCATCTATCAAACCAGATGGCCTGCGTTGGATCCAGCCTCTCCCACTTAGCTATGTGACCTTGGGCACGTTCCTCCCTTCTCTGTGCCTCAATTTTCCCGCCTGTAAAACGAAAATGGCAATAGCACCCCACTCCCCTCCTTCTAAGATCCTTCTACACGGTCGGCACAGAGGACAAGGCCCTGCGTTGGAAATCGCTTCCCGGCCTTGCTCTGGATTTCTCGCGCCACCACTAGAGGCAGTGTGGAGTCGTAATGCACAGAGGACTTGGACCTGATTTTAGATGCCCGTGAAAATGGAGATGATGCCTACCTCACGTAACGGTTATGACCATTAAATGCTAACATTTGCCAAGGCCTAGAGCAGTACTGGCACGGCTGAATTCTTTTTCCTTCTCTTTTGTAAATGGTTGGATTTTGAGCTTTGCTTAATTACCTCTCCCCGGAATGTGCCCACTCGAAATACAATAATCATTCCACCTATACCGTCAAGCAGATGGATGAAATTGTTGAGCAAGACAGCACCAGAGGAATGCGTGGAAATAATGTCAAATATATTCACACTTCTGGAAGAATACCTGCTGGGGAATGTGTGAGCCGGAGATTACGTTTTCTAGTTACGTATTTTTTATCATGTCGATGCATAACACTGCTCAAAATTAAAATGTTGTAAATGAAGTGAACACCAAATCCTGCTGGCCGCCTCCTCCTCAACCCCACCCCTACCCCCACCTCCCACCCCCCACACACACACACCCACCCCACACATACACACACACACACACACCCCCCACACACACCAGTGCGCAGCTGCCTCTAAGCCCAGCTACCCCACCCCCTCTGTTGCCAAGGTAAACACGCGGCGGGGGCGACCCGCGCACAGGCGGTGCCTAGCAACCAGGGCGTTTCACGGAGGAGCTGGGGAGAGGAGGTGGCAGGCTGAGCTGGGAAGGAGGTGAGAAGAGATGGGGGGAACAAGGTGGGCGGGGGCGCTGGGGAGGACTCCCACCCAGGCCCTAGCTTCCTCCCTCTCTCCTCCCTTCTCCTTTCTCTCCGCCACCACTGGGGTCTTTATTCAAACCAAAGACCGTTATCCTGGGGGAAGGGAGTGGTGGGGTTCGCCTGGGAACTAGACGGACCCCAGCTGCTCCTTCTCCAACAGGGATGGAGGGAGGAAGTGCCATGACTAGATGGGGAGTGGGCCAGCGCACGCCTCCCCCCCAAAAAAAAACCCTCCCCTATGCCAACACATACCCTTCTCAAAACTAGCCTGTCTTCTCTGGCTGGTGAAAAGGGCTCTTCCCTTAGAACCCCCGCTAGTCCTGACCAAAGCTGGGATGGAGAATAAAATAAAGCTCCACAAGTCTTGGTTGTTGAAAGTAGGGGTGGAAACTGGATTAAGGGCTATTTTTCCTGTTAAACCCCACCCATCCACTGGAAGCACTAAGCTCCTGGCCCCGCACACACACCCTGCTCCAGGACCTGCAGGATCCAGGAGGCTGGGTCTGTGGATGGATGGGTGGGAGGAAACTTAGCTAATGCCTCAAACAAAGTTGAGCCAATCTGCCCTGGCTGGTGGTACAGTGGATAAGGCACCGGCCTGCGAACCCAAAAGTTGCTGGTTTGATTTCCTAGCCAGGGCACATACCCAGGTTGCAAGCCAGGTCTTCAGCCAGGTCCGTCGCTGGAGGAAGGTGAAAGGCAACCATACATTGATGTCTCTCTCCCTCTCTGCCTCTCTCCCTTCCCCCTCTCTAAAAATAAATAAAATCTTTAAAAAATAAATGTTGAGCCAATCGAGGGCTGTTCTCAAGCAGGCTTCCTGCAGCAAGAGGCTTGGAGCAAACTGGACAGGAGCAGGTCCCTTGGAGGGGGCTTTTGATCTAGGAGAGGGACTCCTGGACAGTCTCCTGCAGCCTTGTTTTCCCTCTCCAGCAGAGGTGAGTGTCTTGGAACAGGCCTAGGGCCCCAGCACCATGGCCACGCTGAGCTTCAAGCCCAGTCAACGCTTCCAGTTGCCAGACTGGCACCTCAACGCACAACTGCTGTCCACCAACGCTGAGCAGCAGCGAGATGTGTCACACCAGATCCGCCAGGAGGCCCGGGTCCTCCGTAATGAGACCAACAATCAGGTTGGGAGCCAGAGCTCAGGTGGGCAAAGGGGATACTCCCTTACCCCAAACACCCTCTTTATCTGGCTCTGTCTCTTCCAGACCATTTGGGATGAACATGACAATAGGACTCGACTGGCAGAGAGGGTTGATACAGTCAACCGATGGAAGGAGATGCTGGACAAATGTCTGACGGATTTAGACGCAGAGATCGATGCCCTGACACAGGCAGGGAGCTAAGGCAGGGTACCAGGAGATCCTGCTGCAAAGATCCCACCCCCTTCCCCACTCTGAGGTCCGGGAACCCTTGATAGGGTATATGGTGGCATGTCCTAGTCACTCACTGGCCCCTCTGTTAAAGTGGGAATGAGAGCTGTCCCCCACCCCCCAGTGAATGGCACACCAGCCTCCTGTGCCTTCACTTTTCTAGATGAAAGAGTCAGCAGAGCAAAACCTGCAGGCCAAGAACCTGCCTCTGGATGTGGCAATTGAGTGCCTGACCCTGCGGGACAGTCGTCGAGACATTGATGTGGTGAAGGACCCTGCAGAGGAAGAGCTGAAGAAAGAGGTGGAGGTCATCGGTGCCACCAAGAAGGCCTTGCAACAGAAGATCGGCCAGGCTTTTGAGAAGCTCTGGTAAGGGAGGATGGGTCACACTCACGTTCACCTGCACTTGAAGGCTTGTGTGTCTTAAGTGTGTAACATCCGTACTGTGGATGATGAACAGCAGGTTCTCAGGCTGCCTTCTGCTCCTGATGTGTCCGTGGCAGAAACCACTGACTGACTGTAACACTTTCTCCACTGCCTAGACATGGTCTCAGAATACTTCTCATGACCCTGGTCTAGGGAGCCATTGTCAATTGACTGGAAACATGAGGGATGAAGCCCATTTGCCATCACCTCTGACTGAATACCCTATTGTGAGTGTGTATGTGTGAGCCTTTGTGAGTGTGACTAATATGGTGCCCCCGTGGTTGCATGCAAGCACGTGGGTGTCATAATTTTGTCTGCGAGGAGCTCAGCCATCTATGCTGATCTTTGTCCCAGCTGCAGCAGCAGCTCCATTGTCACTCCAATCCCCCATCCCTCAGTGGCCCCGAAGTACAATGGGGGCAGAGTCCTGCACCCTTGGGGGGATGGCTTGTGAGGTAGTCTGTTCCTTCTCCAGCCTCCTGCAGGAAGTCCGGCAGCAGCTCAACTCTGACCATCGGGGCAAAATGGAGACATTGGACATCGACAGAGGCTGCCTCTCTCTCAACCTCAAGTCCCCAAACATCTCTCTGAAGATTAACCCCACACGTGTCCTCGATAGGTAAGAAGTACTTCAATCAGCCTCTCCTCCCCACCCCACTCCCACAGCGGCCACACTCTTATGACCTTAGTATTTCCTGCCAACTACAGCTCCTCCACGCTTCAACAGTGGGATGACTTTAGTCGGTTTAACAAGAACCGAGCTGAGGCTGAGATGAAAGAAGCCACAGAGCTGAGGGAGGCCATTGCCCTCACCATTGCTGAGGTGACTGACCACTCCCCTGACCCTGCCTTTAATCTTTTGTTCCCTGTTGCCTATGTGGCATCCCAACCTTTCACTTGAGCAGCAAACATCCTCAGATGGTGATGAGCTTACACTCTCTCTTGCCTGGCCCAATTCCTGTCCTTCAGACCAACAATGAACTTGAAGCTCAGAGGGTTGCAACAGAATTTGCCTTCAGGAAGCGGCTGAGGGAGATGGAGAAAGCGTACAGTGAGCTCAAGTGGCAAGAGAAGAATGTGAGCCTTCTGATTGGTCCCCTGGGGCTTGGACCTCCTGCTGCGGGATGAGGAGCCCAAAACCCAGCCAAGAAGCCCTGGGTGCACCATGGTGGGTCCAACCAGTGGAAACTGGTCACTCTGTCCCCTGCAGACCTTGGAGGAGATTGCTGAGCTACAGGAGGACATCCGGCGCCTGGAGGAGGATCTGCGCAGAAAGTTGCTGAACCTGAAGCTATGCCATACCCGGCTAGAGTCCAGAACCTACCGGCCCAATGTGGAACTCTGCCGGGACCAGGTGCGAGGCTCCCCAGGTCGGGCACTGCCCACCCGCTAAAGTTGCCTCAGGATCACTCACTCCCCAGCACACATTCCTGGTGGGACAGGGGTGCTGACACAGGGCAACACTCAAGCCCTTGGGCTAAAGGACAGGATGATTGACCTGGGACACTGAACCCTCACCTTTGCCTCCAGGCACAGTACGGCCTCACTGACGAGGTTCACCAGTTAGAGGCAACCATCGCTGCCCTAAAGCAGAAGATGGCACAAGCACAGTAGGTTTGAGGGAGTGGGCAGGAGGGGCAGAGAGACACCTCCCACCCGTGCGGCCTCTTGCTGCCCTTCTGGCTTTCTTGCTGCCGTCCCTCACCTTCCAGCCTCATGCAGGGGTGGTGGGTTGTTAACATCTCCTCCCCAGGGATGCCCTGGATGCTCTGTACAAGCACCTGGCCCGGCTGCAGGCTGACATCGCCTGCAAGACCAACTCCATGCTGTTGGACACCAAGTGCATGGACATTCGTCGGAAGCTGACTGTGCCTGCTGAGAAGTTTGTGCCTGAGGTGGACACCTTCACCCGCACCACAAACCGCACCTTGAGTCCTCTCAAAAGCTGCCAGCTGGAGCTGGCCTAGCCTTGAGGACTGCGGAGCGAGAGGAGGGTTCGGTGGGAGGACATGGAACAGAAAGGGGGTTGGAGAGAATGCATCTAATAAACGTCGGATGTCTCAGTCTAGCAGGTTTTCTTGCATGTAGCCAGCAGAACGTAAATGGTCCCACTAAATGGAGGAGCAAAAATCCCACAAACTCCAACTTCCAAATCGATTTCTTCTTCCTCTTTAAGGAGCCCCTCTCTAGTTTAGGCCAGCACTCCCCGGGCTCTGGCGGGATGATCTCTAACCAGCTCTGCCCCAGCCGAGCCCCTTGCCTGACCTTCTAAAGCCAAGCGAAGGCCCAGAGAAGGCTAGACCCACAATGGGAGGGTTTGACGATGCGGGCCCAGCCCGGCGCGGGGGGCCACGGCCCGGGCTGCCCTGGGAAGGCTGGGGTGCCAGGGCAGAGTGAGGCTTCATAAAGGCAGGACCCGGCGGGCATTGGCCTGAACGGGCAGGATGCCGCGGTCCGATAGTCCATAACAGGGTCCTTTCTTGGCCGCCCTGCCAGATGCGACAGATGCGGAAACCGGACCTAAAAGCAAAGGCCTGGGGAATCCAACCAGCGGCGCAGTGCGGGCTCTGGTTCCGCGCACGGAGAGCTGCGCCTCCGGGCCGCTGGGGGGCGCTGGGGCGCTGGGGCGCGAAGGGGGTGGGGCAAGCGGCGCCCAGCGGCCAGTGCCAGCCGCACCGGAAGTGGTTTAGGGTCCACGCGGATGGCGGCGGCGGCAGCTGCAGCGGCGGCAGCAATGACGGCGGCTGGCTGCGGAGGGGCTGGGGCGGCCCGCTCCCTCTCCCGCTTCCGAGGCTGCCTGGCTGGCGCGCTGCTCGGGGACTGCCTGGGCTCCTTCTACGAGGCACACAACACCGTCAGCCTGACGTCAGTTCTGCGTCACGTCCAGAGCCTGGAGCCCGACCCAGGCTCACCTGGGAGCGAGCGGACAGGTGGGCGGGACCGGGCGCTCGAGTGGACGTGGGGGCAGAGGTGGCGCCCACGAGGGACTCAGCACGGTGTGTGCGCGCGACGGGGAGAGGCGCGCGTTAGCTGAGGCTCCGGAGGGCGGTGCGTCCAGATCTCGAATCTAGACGGACCGCAGGGCACCACGGGCTCAGCGTGGCGAAACCCCAGCACCGTCCTGCCCCGAACGTTTCCCAACTCCGGGCGTGGCAACACCACTCTCACTGCTGTGCAAGCTGGAAACCTGGGCGTCATTGTCCTAACTTGCGCCTAGTGCAGTATATACAGACTATCGATTTGACCACGCTTAAGCCAGTTACCTGGAATCAATCAGAGGAGGGTAAAACAAGTTTTAGGTTAAGAGGTATTTAAGGACCCTTTGCATGCAAATGGCAGAAAACCCAACTCAAAATGGCCTAAGCATTTCACTTATGACTGACATAAGTGAAAGGTCTAGAGGTAGGTCTGGCTTTAAGCAGGGCTGTACGCAGGGACCCACGCTGGCCTCCCCAGACCTAGTTCCTCTCCTTGTTCAGACTTGTGGTCTTAGTGAGCTTCACTCCCTCTGGCAGACCCTTCCCTGGTGGCCCCCAGCAGCTCCCGCAGAGGAAGAAATTCTCTTTGCAGTAGTCTCCACAAAAAATCCCAGGAGCCTTAATGTCCTGGCTAGAGTCGTCTGTTCACCCCTGAACAAGGGGATGGGGTGTGCGCTGAGGAGGCTAGAGGCGCTTTAACTGCATGCCCTAATCCCATGGACTGAAAATGGGAGAAAAGTGGTTCCCTGGGAAAAAGCAGGATGCAGGGATCGAGTGAAAGGAGAGTGGGTGCCGCTTCACCACCTAGGGAGCTGTTGACACTGGAGAGGGGACAAAGGAAAAACAAACTCCTGGGGGCCTGGTGGGGGTGAGGGTGGTGTAACAGGGGAGGCTTACGTCTTCTCGCCCTCTCAGGGAGGTTGGAGAGTAAAGCTGAACGGAAGAGGCCCGTTAACCTCTCATCCTAGTGAAGTAGCTGGTGGAGCCTCCTGACAGTGAAAGGGGAAGAGAAAGTGGGATTGGGGCTTGGGATACACAGAGGGTTGCATAGCAGATGTCAGGAACAGGAAATGGGGCTTGCGAGAGTATACTTTGTTCCCTGTAACTGGCTTTTCAAATAAAACCAGGTCCTTGTCTCTAGCTCTTTTATGGCCTGTTAGCAGTCACCACATAAGCAGTCATGATGTGTTGGAAGTGCCAGAGCAGTCGTCCTGGGCACCCAGAGGAAGGATTTGGGACAGGAGGAGGGAGGGGAGCAGCCCCAGAGGACTTGACCCAGGCTCTAGGCTGGTCCTAGGGCTGTGTAGGGGAACTTGGGGATATGAAATGAGTGAAGAGGGGAGATCTTTGAATGCCAAGTCAGTGAATTGGAGCCTCATCCTGAAGGCAACAGGTAGCCAGTTTGAGCAGGAGAGAGGGATAAGGAAGTGATCGTCTACTCTTAGGAAAAATCTTCTGGCTGCGCATACAGGCCGGGTTGGAGGGTAGGGATTGTGCGGTTGGAGAGGCCCAAAGCAGGTTGTGTTAAGACTAGAGCTGCAGTGATGGCAGCCAGAAGGGGGAAGAAGGTTTTCCTTGGGAAATCAGCGGGACACAGCCACTGACTAAGAACAGAGTTGCTGAAAATCCCAAGACCTAGAGCCCAGGAAATGAGATGGGAGTGAGAGGCCGGCTTAAGGCATTCTGGAAGTGGTAAATAAAAGGAGTGAGGGGGAGGCCAAAGCTGCCACCCTTGAGCCCTGCAACTTGTCTCCCCCTTCCCCCCACCCCCCATCCTGTCCCTACAGAAGTTTTATACTACACAGATGACACAGCCATGTCCAGGGCCCTGGTGCAGTCCCTGCTGTCCAAGGAGGCGTTTGACGAGGTGGACATGGCTCACAGGTGAGGGGGATGGTCCTGGGACAAGGGAGACCAGGTGGGCAGAGTTCTTGCACCCCTTGACCAGTGATGTACATGCTGAGATCCCCACCCTCAGGAAATTGTTTCAAGGGCCCCTGTAGCTCCCCAGGCTAGAAATGATAGCACTGCTGGTACATGCTCCTTAGGTTCCCACACCAGCCAGCTTTCTTCTGTTCCTGTCCTGACTGGCATCTTTGAAACCCTCATCCTGTCTCCCTTCCATCCCCTAGATTTGCTCAGGAGTACAAAAAAGAACCTGACAGGGGCTACGGTGCTGGAGTAGTCACCGTCTTCAAGAAGCTCCTGAGCCCCAAGTGCCGAGACGTCTATGAGCCTGCTCGGGCCCAGTTTAACGGGAAAGGCTCCTATGGCAACGGGGGTGCCATGCGAGTGGCTGGCATCTCCCTGGCCTATAGCAGCATCCAGGATGTGCAGAAGGTAGTCTGGGCAGGCTGGCTTCTGGGCTGTCCCCTCCCTGCCCATCTCTTTTCTGGGTCCTGTGACAGCAGGTCTTAGTCTCCACCGTGTTTGCCCTAGTTTGCCCGGCTCTCGGCCCAGCTGACGCACGCCTCCTCCCTGGGTTACAACGGTGCCATCCTGCAGGCCCTGGCTGTGCACCTGGCTTTGCAGGGGGAGTCATCCAGTGGGCACTTCCTCAGGCAACTCCTGGGCCACATGGAAGAGCTGGAGAGTGACACCCAGTCTGTCTCAGATGCCAAGGAGTGAGTACGTGGGATGGAGGCAGCTGGAGTTGTGTTTGTGAGTATGCTTGCATGTGGGGTGGAATCCTCTGGCATTGTCCCAAACTGAGACCTTCCTTTTTTAATTGCAGACCGTAGGGAGGGGTGAGGAGAGTCCCTTTGCCTTGGCTGTGCTTCCAGCAAGGTTTAGGGTCCTGGAGAACAAAAGAAGCAGCTCACAGCTTGCCCTCCTACTTGTTAGGAAACCTGGGCCTGATCTCAGCCTGACCACATCCCCACCTTGCCCTCCCATACAACCCTCCCTGGCCTGGCTTCAGCCTCCCTGAAATCTTGTCCCCAACCCACAGGTTAGGCATGGAGGAGCGTCCATACTGCAGCCGCCTGAAGAAGATTGGCGAGCTTCTAGAGCAGGACTTGGTGACCAGAGAGGAGGTGGTGTCTGAGCTAGGTGGGCAGTCCCTCTATACCTGTCACCCTTCAGGGTCAGGCTTGGCTCGGAGATGGGAGTGGGGCAAGGAGTCATACCTGCCATCGCTCAGGACGGCTGTGACAGCAGAGCCAGCCCTATAAGGACATTGGCAAGTTTCAAGTAACTGTAGTGCCTTCTCGCCCTAGGGCAAGAGCACCTTGGGCCTCACATAAATACCCGCAGAAATAGCAGCTGGCCACCAGTTCTCACAGCTGATGGTGATAACCAGTGTCTGTACAGCACCTTTACTGTATGCTGGGCACTACGCAGAAAGCTCGTTATGTTCGGTCTCGTTTCACCCTCACACCAGCCCTGTGAGCTTTCCTAACCAGATTCGCTCTGCACGAGGCGTGTAGATACAGGAATCTTGGTCGCTATGGCACTCTCCCAGTCACCCAGCCAACTGGTGGGAGAGCCAGGATTTCAGCCCATGTGCAGCCTCTGATCTCGGTCACAGCTCAACCAGAAGCTGAGAGTGTTAACTTGTGGCAAGTGGCAGGAAGCCAGGGGACATGTGGGGAAATGGGGTCGAGTTCCCATAATCTGGTATCTCCACAGGGAATGGCATTGCTGCCTTTGAATCTGTACCCACCGCTATCTACTGCTTCCTGCGCTGCATGGAGCCTGACCCTGAGATCCCTGCTACCTTTAATAGCCTTCAGAGGACTCTCATCTATTCCATCTCACTTGGTGGGGACACAGACACAATTGCCACCATGGCCGGGGCCATTGCTGGTGCCTACTATGGGATGGAACAGGTGCCAGAGAGCTGGCAGCAAAGTTGTGAGGGCTATGAGGAGACAGACTTCCTGGCCCAGAGCCTGCACCGAGTCTTCCAGAAGAATCCGTGAGGGTCCCAGTTGCTGGGGCTCCACCATGTCCGGGAGGACTAACTATAGCTCAGGTTGGAAACCCTGAGCTCCCTCGGGTTTTGCCCACCTCAGTCTTCCAGCCACATGGGCAGAGAGCACTACTGGGGCTGGGATCTCTGGGGGGAGGTCATTGGAACAGTGAGGAAGGGACTGGCACCACTCTGGTGCTTGCTTTCTGACTTGCCACAGAGCCTTGGGCACTCCTGGCTCCTCAGTCAGACAAAGGACTCGGGGCAGGTTTTGTTGGAGGGGTACTTGTGGCATTTTCCTTTGTTGTCTAGGACCTGGAATTGGGGAAGTGGAAATGACCCGCAGTAGCATCACTGCTCATTGGGATTTAGCCAGTTTATCAGAAAGCCTGTCTGTGACTGGACAGGGCCCCATTAGCGGGCTTCTCTGGGTGGAAGAGACAGGCACTTGAACCTAGCTGATCTCAATACACATCAGGCCCTTGGCTGTCACAGGGCTTAACTTCTAGCAGAAGTCACAGAGCAATAAACAGTTTTTGGTAAATTCCACCATGGTTCCCTCTGTTTCTCCTCTGCCCTGAGTGGATTCTTCCGCCTTGACTTTTTATGCCAAGTGTTTGTCTGTCTGTCTGGGCTTCACTATTCTAGAAGCTAGGATGCCAAGGCAGTGGGCTGCTGGGTTTTTGAGGCACATTCTTCCACTTCTCTGAGCTGGCTGTGCTGTTCAGCAGGAAAGGGCAGAGTAGGCATGGTCTGACACTTTCCTGGTGGAGATCACTCCAAGTGACTCAGGCAGGTGGAAGAGAACAAGGCTAGATTTTCTTGCTCTCAGAGCCTGACTTCATATGTTGCTCCCCAGGTAGGGCCCAGGCCCAAGCAGGCCAGAAACGAACCCGGAGACAGAGAGGACCTTCCATCACTGGACTGCCAACTTTTGGGTGGGGCACGTACATCAACCTGGATGCTCTGGGCAGACTGAAAGCTATGCTTCATTGTACATCGTGGGCCCCAAAGACCTTAGCCTGTTAGGATGTTCTGCACATCATCCATTTCAAAGGGAAATTGAAAAGGAAGAGACACCTCAAACGGACATTTTGTGAGCATCCTCCCAGCCCTAGAGGAGAGAAGTTTGCCCCCTGCAGCCAGCCTGAGGTCTCAGGACTGCTGGGCAGGTCTACTTTCAGCTAAGACAGGGTTCTGCCGGGTTGGGGTGAACCACAGGATTTTGTAGGGTATGGTTTAGCCTCAGATACATCACCCTGATTCCCATAGCTTGGGGCAGGTGCTTTCTGGCCAAGGCAGCTCCACCAGCCCTGCTGTAAGCATCAGGCCTGGCATTAGCCCTGCCCATAAGAACAAAGATTCATGACTTCATTCATAATTTGTATCAGATGTTGAAACTTGGCTCTGGGTCCTGAGCCAGCTGTCATGCTCCACTACCCCTCAGAGCTTGCAGGAATGTTCCAGGGAAGCTTGATCCATCTTCCCAGCTCCAGCGACTGCTTTGGTTTCTTAAAATGCTTCATGGCATTTACTTGGGGCAGGGCCTCGGCCGCTGAGGAGCACTGCGTGTTTCTGATGCAGTGGTGACAGAACCCATGACTGCAGCTCCTTGACACGGAGGAGAGCCCCAGCAGGCTCCCTGGAAGCCTCAGGGAATCCAGAGTCCTGGTTCCCGTCTGCATCAACGCCAGTCTCAGCACCATGCTGTTTTATACAACAGGTTTTATTGAGGCTGTGTCGATACAGTCAGTACCATTGTTGTTCTTTTCAACAGAAGTCCCATTTTCTTTGATTCCAAGTGCATTTTTCCCCAAATCTTCTGTGACATAGGAAACACAAGATGCATAGAGAAGTTTCTTATTCCAGGTTAGAAATAAAATTATAATGAAAAACATTTAAATCTTAATCTTAAAAAAAAAAAATGAGGAATCGAGTATAAAAATGCACAAGGTAATGTTGTTTTTCATTGTTAAAACCTGACATCAAAGCTGATGAATTAAGTAGACAGCACCTGGAACATAACTTCGGAAGCACCAACCACTCCTTTCAAAGACTTCAGGAGTGACTTTTAGCAGAAACTCAGTTTTGTGAAACAACTTTCTTGGTTCCTCTATACCTTCCTTGGTCCCCTCATTTCCCACTGGGGGCTGATGAATTTCCAGCCATCAGAATCCCTATCAGGTCACACGGTGGTGGCTTTGACCCAGGAAGGAGGCTGGGCAAAGCAGCCCACCTGGTGTGGTTTGAGACAGCTCTCTTGGATGTTAGATCCACCATGAACCCCAAACAAAACCTATTCTTAAAGTGTCACTTGGGCAGATTTGGGTTTTCATGTCTCCTTTAGAAAGTTAGCATGAGTAGTCACATGGCCTCCTTGTTGGGAGAAGCTGGGGGGTGGGGGAGGGCTGGCAAGGGGCCTGTGGGAACCGCAGCTCAGTGAGTCAGAAGTCAGCACTCACCCTCAGTTTTCAACACCGATGGCCTGGTAGGGCCAGAACTGGAGCAGCGCAATAGGTCACGTTGAAAGACCCAGGCTCAGCCTTGGTCCAGGGAGGTGGGCTGGCTTGGGTAGGGCTGGAGGAGAGACCAAGCCCCTGGGAGTGTCCACCACGCCTGCCAGCACTAACCTCAGCTTTCTCCACTCAGCTTGAACTAGGGGAAGGGATCCTGCCTGTTTCTTGCAGGGGAGCTCTGACGGGAAAAATGGCAGAAACACCCAGAGCCAGCTCATTCCAAAGGGGCCTGTTGGCACCCTTTTTCCCAGGGCCTCAGCCTCCTGGGCCCTAATCCTGCTTAGAACAGGAAATTGGAACCAGAGGAGGGAGGAGAGGAAGCCCCTCCAGATTAACCCTCTTTAGTAGACACATACACGTGATTCTTGTTAAGGAAAAGCAGGCAGAGCCTTTATCCCCAAGCTTGTGTGCACCTTGTTCTGAGAGCCAAGCAAAGGCCCGTGCCTCGGGGTCTTTTGGGTCAAGGTGGCAAGGATCCCTTACAATTTTGTATGAGAAAATCAACCTTCCTCCCAGGAGGTAAAAGGAGATAAAGGGAGGAATACTCCCACTCACTGACAGTGGATCCTGCCTGGTGCCTGCCTGTGCCCCCCTAGGGAACTGGGCAGCTGCCCTCTTGATGAATAGAGCCAGAGCTGGAGGGGGCAGCTTAGGAGACAGAGATTCACGTGAAGATCTGCCCTCCTGCCCCAACCCCTCACAAACCACAGTTCCTCATGGCTGCGGCTGGAGCTACGAAAGGAGGGGCGACCCTTCCCAGGAGCCTGCAGAAGGGGCCATGCACCAGAACATGCCTGATGCCACAGCATCACCCTTGGAGTTGATGTCATGGCAGGGTGTCCGCACTGGCCCCTTCCTCTCTCTTTCCCTGGAGGGAGATAAAACTCTTCAGGGGAGCTGGAAGGGCCCCAACCAAGAACTGAGAGAGGCTATGCCCCATTTCTTAAGCAGATGCCATCTGGGGCCAGCAGGAAGGGCAGAGTTTGCAAATATGTACCCACCACCACCACTTGAGGGGATGGATGGCACAGTCCAGTCCTCTCTCAGCTCTGACTCACAGAGAAGCAGCGTCTTTCACCACCCAGCGGAGCCCAGGACACACAGGGGTCAAGGGTCTCCAACAGCTGGACACAGTGTCCTGGGGCCCTGCCTACAGGCCAGGCAGGGCAGGAATGGTGTCACAACCCTGACCCTGCACAGACACTTGGGGGAGAGGAGGAACTCAGGCCAGCCTCTTCCAGAAACAACCTCAGCCTGCACGGAGGGAGAAACCAAGTCAATCTCTTCGGGCCATGGCCCCCTCTGTTCCCACCTCTGTTCAGCCTTTGGTTTTTTCTTAAATGCAGGTTCTTTGTAACTGAGAAGTTCTCTCTACCACTAAAGAGGAGGAGGCCAGGGCAGCAGTGCCCCACGGGTTATGTAGGGCACAGCAAGAATCCTGAAAAGGAGGAGTGGATGTACTCAGTGGAGTAGAGGCCATTGGCCTGGTCCGAGGGCATCTGCACCCAGACCTGGTCATTGGGCCGCAGCTGGAGTACGGCCCCGCCAGACGCCTGGTCCAGGTAGCCTTTCTTGTACTCGTCATAGGTGTAGGTGGCTGGCACATTGTTCTTGTACAGGGCCACCCACACATTGGTGCCCTTGACGTGCACGTGATAAGCAAAGTAGTAGACGCCACCCACAGGGCAGGTGAAGATGCCTGTGGCAGGGTTGTAGCCACTGTGGCCGTTGTAGAGAGTCCGGTCAAATTTAACAGGCATGCCCGAGGCTGGAAAGGGCGAGGTGAGCACAGCAGTAAAGGCGGGAGTGGCGTGGGCCGACAGCTCACCCAGCCCGAACTGCGGCTTGCCGCCCTTGCCCAGCACAGCACCTTCTACTCCGCCGTTGGGCAGGTGCAGGCCAGCAATGCCGGTCTCATCGAAGGCCCCAGGGGCGCCAGGGGGTCCAGGAGGCCCTGGAGGCCCAGGAGGACCTGTCAGTCCTGGGGAACCAGGAACTCCAGGAGGCCCTGTAGGCCCAGCCATGCCAGGTTCCCCCACTTTCCCCTCTCCAGGGGGCCCTGGTAGGCCTGGTTCACCCTTCAGGCCTGGTAGACCCTGTGGCCCAATAGGGCCAGCTGGGCCCTGAAGTCCTGGGATTCCTGAGGGACCCCTAAGGCCAGGCTGCCCAGGGAGCCCCAAGTCACCCTTCTGTCCCAGGGCTCCTGCTACCCCTGGTCCCCCAGGGCGGCCTGTGAAACCCTGCTCACCCTTGGGCCCAGTTGGTCCAGGGGGGCCATGGGCCCCTGGAAGTCCCCTCTCTCCCGGGAGTCCAGGTTTCCCAGCCAGACCGCTAGGCCCCTGGTCACCCCGAATGCCAGGCACTCCTGGGGTTCCTGCAGGCCCTACTTCCCCCTTAGGCCCAGGGGGCCCACGTCTTCCAGGGAGCCCTGCAGACCCTGGAAGTCCAGGAGGGCCCCCAAGGCCCTGTGGGCCCTGCTCCCCTGGCTCCCCATCCTCACCTGGTTCACCCCTGTCCCCCAAGAGCCCTGGGGCCCCAGCTTGGCCTTTGTCCCCCTTGGGGCCTGGCAATCCCGGCATCCCATAGCCAGTGGGGCCTATCAGGCCAGGGGGCCCCCGGGTCCCTGGTTCTCCTTTGGCCCCTGCTGGGCCCTGTGGCCCTGGCACTCCTGCTGACCCTGGGATCCCCATACCATCCACCCCAGGGGCCCCTTTTGGGCCCATTGCCCCTGGCTCCCCCCTTGGTCCTGGTACCCCAGGAGGGCCAGACTCACCCTTATCTCCAGGGGCCCCAGGAAGCCCATCCAAACCTGGTTTGCCCAAGCCAGCTGGACCAGGCAGGCCAGGGGGTCCAGGGGCACCCCCTTGCCCTGGGGCCCCAGGCAGCCCTGGCTGACCCACCCCATTATCCCCCTTGAGGCCTCGATCACCTGGGGGCCCAGGTTCCCCCTGGGGCCCTGGTTCCCCCCCAAATCCTGGTGGCCCTGGTACCCCCTGGGGGCCTGGTTTCCCAGGGACAGCAATGCCTGAGGGCCCAGGGAGTCCGGGGGGTCCTGGGGGGCCCCGGAGGCCCTGGTCCCCTCGTATCCCTGGCTCCCCTCGAAGCCCTGGTTGCCCTGGTGGTCCAACCTTGCCAGGAAGCCCTGGAGGACCAGCCTTGCCCATCCGGGAGAAGCCAGGGGGGCCGGCAGGGCCAGGCTGCCCATGCAATCCTGGCTTTCCAGTGCCTGGTTTTCCTGGGAAGCCAGGAGGACCAGGAGGTCCCCGAGGCCCAGGTTTCCCAGGGGGGCCGGGCTCTCCTTTCAGATCCATCGGCAGCAGCGGTAGAGGCATTTCTGAGGGAAACAGACAGACAGGCAGTCAGGAGCCTGGTCAGTGAGGACAAGAAAACCCATCTTATCCACCCCCACTCAACCAGCATGGGGTGCATTGGGAGAAGACAAGGCTGCGTATCTGTTCCTGAAGACCATGCCCTGCTCTCCCCCTCCCTGCTCTCATGAAAGATGGCATTTAGGGGGGTCTAAGGGCAATCTTGGGGTCCTCAGGGTGTCCTCACCCAGGGCTCCTGCATCCAACCTACCCCCACTGGGCCATCTCCAAGAGCCTGGGGATCGTCTCTTCCCTGCGTGACCTGGGGCGGAACGGCCACCAGGTGGCGCCAGCCGCCCTTCAGAACTAGTCGGAGTGGACCACCCCTCCCAACTTCCCCACACACCTTCCCGCCCCTCCTCCACCCCACTAAAAACCTCCCCTGCCCCCACCCCCACCCCCGCCCCCGCCGATTCCGACCCTCCCGGAGCAGGAGACCTCGGACCAGCATCGGGAAGAAAGTGGGGATGGGATCCTTGCTGGGGATTGAGGGGCTGTGACCTGGCCGGGGAGAGGGGGAGGTGCTCACCCAGGTACTGGCCCTTGCCCTCGCGGAAGGGCGGCCCCACGGGTCCTTTGTGCATGGGCTGCACGTACTTCACTGGCGCATAGCCTGCCGCCCCGCCAGGCCCGCCACCGGTGGCCGCCCGGGGCCCGCACCCCAGCAGCAGCAGCAGCAGCAGCAGCAGCAGCGGGGGCGGCGGCCGCAGCAGAGGTGGCGGCGCAGACAGGGGCGTCCGGGCCCACCGCATGGCGTCCGCGGGAGTGCTGCAGGGAGGAACCGAGAGGGGCCATCAAGCCCAGCTCCTGGGTGGTTTGGCACCAGGCCGGGGAACATACACACAGTCATAATTTAGATACTATTCAGAAGCAACTCCCAAAGTCTCAGAAGTGATCTCCCCTCCCAAGCCTGCCCACGGCTCTCCACCCCGAGGCTGCCTTGCCCCCTGGACAACAGCCTCCCCAGACCAGTTCCTCTGCAGCCAGGCACCCTTCCTTCCAGAGCACAGATCTGACTTTGGCAGCCGCTGCCAAAACGTAAAGGCTGAAAGAACCTAAATAGAGCCGCATCCGACTGAAGCTACTACCACAGATCTACAACTGGACCAGGGCACTATTCTCTACCACTGACTCGGTACACTAGTTAGAAGAGTGGAAGATCTTGCCTCGTAGTAACGAGAGATGGACTTATTTTTAAATATGTAGCAACACATGTATCAATGTTATCCCTACTACAGAGACCCACAGGGAAACTCAGAAATCGTCTAGGAAATACCTGTTTTCCTGCGTTACAATAACTGAAATGAAAATGACCATATTTTACGGGATACTGAAATGTGGTACCATCTCCGATGAGACATGAACATATAACTCAACAGCTAGAACTTGTTTTGAAATAACCTTACTCTTACTGAAATATACTTAATTAAAAATGTAAATGTATGCCCTAGCTGGTGGCGCAGTGGATAAGGAGCTGGCCTGTGAACCCAAAGGTCGCTGGTTTGATCCCCAGCCAGGGCACATAACCAGGTTGCAAGCCAGGTCTGTGGCTGGAGGCAGGTGTAAGGCAACCATACATTGATGTCTCTCTCCCTCTCTGCCTCTCTCCCTTCCCCTCTCTCTGAAAGTAATAAATAAATTTGTTAATGTAAATTTATGGCTGTTTCCTAAAGAAAGTAGGATACAAAGGCCTTTTAATTCTTGTCTATGCCTGTGTCTCCAACCCTATCCCCTACCAGGCCTTTCTCTGCTTCTCCCCTCCCCCACACCTCTGCCCCCCAAAACAAGAACTTAGGGCTCCCACACACCAGGCAACCTCACGCCTATAGGCCTTTGCACCTGTTTCTCCACCTGCAGTGTTCTTCCCTTCTCTTACTCATCCTTCAAGGCCCAGGAGAGCTGTCACCCCTTCTTCCATAAAGTTTACCCCTCGCTCCTTTTTGTCCCGACCTAGTTCTATCACGGCATTTAGCTCAGCTCCAGGGTGGGGAGACGCACAGGCTCTAGATTGGGACAGATAGCCTGAGTCCTCCACTCCCCCACAGAGGTAGTTTAGGCAAGAGGATTCCACTCTGCAAGCCTGTTTCCTTATCTTTAAAATGGGATTATGTATCCATGCAAAATGTACATGAACATTCATAGCAACACTATTTATAACAGCCATAAAGCCCTGACTCGTGTTGCTCAGTGGGCTGGGCATCATCCGGCAAGCAGAACGGTCACTGGTTTGTCTCCCAGTCAGGGTGCATGCCTGGGTAGCCGGCCAGGTCCCTCATTGCGGGCATGCGAGAGGCAACCAACTGATCCCTCGTACACTGATGCTTCTTCTCTCCCTTTTCTCCCTCCTTTCCCCTATCTCTACAAATAGATTAATTAATTTAAAAGCTTAGTGGTTGCCCAGGGTGGGGATAGAGAGGTATGGGGAGCGACTACTGCTAATGGATATGGGGTTTCTACTAACAGTGATGAAAATGTTCTAAAAATGATTGTGGTAAGAGTTGTACAACTCTGTGAATATATTTTTTAAAACCATTAAGTCATACACATTATATGGGCCAATTATATAATACGGGAATCATAGCGCAATAAAAATGTTAGCTTTTTAAAAAACTGGGCTAACAGCCTGCTTCTTGGGCTGCTGGGATGAGGGATATTGTGTCTGCCTCCCCTGGGACGCCCATCAATATCTACATGGGGGACTAGATGGCATTATGGACACCTGGGGGAAGCCCCATTTCCCCTAACATTTCTGCTCTGGGCTCTCCTCGCCCCGCCCAGGGGCCCCTCGTCCCCAGCGCCTGGCCTCAGGGGGCCTTGGGTGAGGGTTGTGTACACTGGGGATGCATGGGGGAGCAGAGCCCTCCCCAGTCACTGAGGCACATCTGGAGTTGCAGTTCCGTGTTCCTCTAAACTCAGGATCAGCAGGGCTCTGCAGGAATGCATGCAGGGCTCTGGAGAAGGTCTGGGAAGCTGGAATCCCAGCTCCAGGGTTCAAATCCCAGCTTTGCCATAACCTGTTCCGTAACCTTGGGCAGGTCACACAAGCTCCCTGAGCCTCAGCCCCGCATGCCAGACCCAAGCTCAGGGTCTAGCAGGCTTCCTTTCACAGAATCCTCTGAATGACCTCCCACCTCCCTGAGGCTCATGCATTAGGGTCCTCACTTTCTAGAGCCTTGAACAGAAGCTGAGACTGCGAGAATCTTGCCCAGAACACATGACTAGGGGAGTGTGAGGGCTGAGGCCTCGTCCAGAGCCTGCCCTCAGAGCTGGCCACCAGCTCTATGGGCCACAAGATTGACGTCAGGATGCATCAGGCCTGGCGCTCAGGTGTGGCTCATGAACACTCTGACCAGGCACAGCCCTAGCATTTTACATCCCATCTACATTCAGCCTATGAAGCATGCTAGCCCTGTTTTATTTTATTTTATTTTTAAAGAGTTTATTTATTATTTTTCAGAGAGAGGGGAAAGGAGAGAGGCAGAGAGAGAGAGAAACATCAATGTATGGTTGCCTTTCACCTGCCTCCAGCTATAGACCTGGCTGGAGACCTGGCTTGCAGCCTGGTTATGTGCCCTGGCTGAGAATCAAACCAGGGACCTTTGGGTTTGCAGGCCAGCACCTTATCCACTGTGCCACCAGCCAGGGCTAGCCCTGTTTTAGAGATGAAAGTGGGGTACAGTCAGGACCTAGAACCAGGCAGCCTGATCATTAAGCCCCAGCCCCTAACCACTTCCCCATCCCACCTCTCCTGAGCAGGAAAAGGGCCCTCCTGCACTGGCACCTGAGTGGAGGGGTGGGGGTGAAAGGCCACAGAGGTGAAGGGGAACTTACACACTCACAGGGCCAGAATGTCCTGCATGGCAGGGTGGTGGGAGCAGGTGGAGGGCAGAGCATGCAGCAGGAAGCAGAGGAGGGGAGTGAGCCATCCTGACCTTAATGAGCCACAGGCCAAGGTCATGGCACCACTTCAGGAGGACTCAGGATAGCCCTGGCTCTGAGGACCTGAACCAAGGCCTCACCGGGAGCAGGGGCTGAAGGAAGAGACAGGCAGTTTTGGGCTCAGCTGGAAAGACCTCAAAAGAGTAAAGGAAGAGCCCCAAGTCTAGTTAGGAGTTGGGGCAGGGTGCCCCACGAGCTCCCCACCTTTCACTCCTCCTTGGCAATGCAGGTCTCCAGGCAGCATCCCTGCCTCACTCCCTGTGGCTCCCTGAATTTGCCCCGTCCCAGCACCCCCCGCACTGTGTCCTCTCCACTGAGGTGGGACAGGTCTGCTGTGGGACCCTGAGCAGGTGCGTCCTCTGGAGTGACACACGTCTGTGGGAAAATGGCAGTTCCCACTGAGCACACACCGGTAGGTACTTTATGTTCAATCCATGACAGTTCTCACCAGGTCCCTGGGAGAAAGGAGCTGTTAGGGTTCCCTGTTCTGTAAATGAGGAGCCTGAAGCTCAGAGAAACACAGTGTCTAGAGTGGGAGCCAGGACTTGAACAGAGGCTTGTAAGGAACCTGAGCTCTTAACCACGGAAACATCCTGCCATGGGGTGGGTGGCGGGCGGAGGACAGCCAAGGAGCGAAAACCAGACTGAGAGAGAAGCGAACGGAGAAAAAGAGTCTTTCTTGCAGCTCCAAGCCGCCTGTGGGTTTGAGGGGGGAAGATCACCCCAGCTCTTGGAGGGGAGGCTGGCATGTGCCAGTCCAGGCGGGGCTGGGGGCTGGGAGCAAGTGCAGGGTCAAGAGAAGAGGAGCCGAGCCTGCTCCAGGGCCTGCAAACAGAAATGAAGCCCTGGAACGGTAAGATGCAGCAGCCAGGTGGGACGACTGCCCCTAACCCAGCCACCATCAGAGCCAGGGTGCCTATGCCTCTCTGAGCCCCCAGCCTCCCTCTTCACTGTCGCCCTCTGTCCCCAGCCACCCAGGCAACCACCCAGGCTCCCTGAGACTCTCTGGCCCCTGCACATTCGGTTCCCTTCACGGGGTCTCCACCGCCTACCTCTCTCTCCTGGGTGCCTGTTGGTTGCCTCCTGGACTCCGCTGATGCCTTCGGGGCCCCATCTCAGCTCTTATTTCTCTCTGGGTCCTTGGCTCTCTCCACGCACCACATTCCCCCCACTCTGTGCCCAGGACAGGACTCCACTGGCAAACAGGGATGCTCAGTACATGTTTCATGAGTTCATTTTTCCGTCGAATGTTAAGATCACACCAATAATTCACTCAGTCCTTTCCTCAGACCCTGCACAGACACGTGTCACACCGCGCTGGGGGTGCTGCCCCCTCTCGCCCCAGGCCAGAGGGGAACAAGGGGGACATTCCCATGGCCTCAAGCAAAGAACTTCAGCTAAGAAGAGCCCGACTGGAGAACAGAGGTGCAGAGGAAGAATGATTCATTCCCTTGCTCCTTGTTCTTCCTGCAAGGAGCAGTGGCCCAGCAGGGATGTCAGGGGTTGAGGAGGGAGGGCCCTGAGGCTCAAGCCTGGCGTTGCTGTGTGACCTTGAGCAAACCATCACCCTCTCTGGTAACCTCTTAGGAAAGAAGGCATGAGCCAGGGCAGCTGGGAAGGGGTTGGGCTGGCAAGGGCACGAGGTGGGGTGCACAAGGAGACGCTGATTCAGGGATTGAGCAGTGGCGGCAGCAGGGTGGACGCCGTGTTTGGACAGCTGCAAGTCCTTAAGGGGGATTTCCCCCCTTTTCAACAAATCCCCGTAAAACAGCATTTTGTCCAAGTCAGCATTTTGTAGCAGCCAGGGCCTCCTCCTGGGGTGGCCAAGGAGGCTGGCTGGGACCGGGTAGTGCTCCAGGGTCTTTCAGACCAAGGGTGGGGGTAATGAAAAGGCCCCAGCAGGAAGAAGAGGCATGGATGCAGATTCCGCCCCCTGCCCCCCAGGTGGCTACGGGATGAGAAGGGGCATCAACGAGGTGACCCCTCTGTCCCCTACCTCCTCTCTCAAAGGGTCCTGTCCCAGGGGTGACCAGCAGAGGGGGTCAGGGTACCCTGTGGAATTTAAAGGCCTGCCCACTCCCCACCCCATTTCACAGATGAGCAATCACAGATGAGGTCCAGGAGACTAAAAGGGGCCTGAGGGAAAGGGCTCCCAGCGGACCATGCAGGGGTGTGGCTGCTGGGGCCCCGGCAGCCCCTCCCTCCCGGTGAGAGGATGGACCACAGCCCTGCGCAGACTCCTTGGGCTCCAAGCCCCCTGCCCCAGACGGGCGGGCGGCTGCAGCTGAGGGAGCTGTGGGGAGCGCTCAGGCAGCCCCAGGGCCTGGCCAAACCACAGGTATGTTATGAGACGCTTCCTGTTGTGGAGACATTTCTGCGGGATCGGCTGCCCCGCTTGCTCCCTCGGTGCCTCCTGGCTCCCCACTCTCCCAGCCGCACTCTGCTCCCTGGCTGGGTCTCTGGCCTAACTCATTTCTGTCTGTCTGTCTGTCTCCTTCTCTCCAGTCCCCTCTCTGCCACCTCAACAGGTGAGCAGCATTTCTTGCCCAGTCTCTCCCTATCAGGGTCCCAGCCGGGGGGTCCCTAAGACCCTCCTCAGTCCAGGCAGCCCCTGGACTCCCTCCCATTCCAGTACAGCTACTTACCCACTGGGTGATCTGGAGCAAGTGAATGAACCTCTCTGACCCTCAGTGGCTTCATAACTGAGATGATCTGGGCCGTCAGCACACCCAGGTGGGCTGCCCCATCCTGCTACCCGGGGAAGTTCTATCATCAGTATAACCTCAGTTCCTCCTGCTGCGAAGCAGCATCTCCTTCAACCCTTATGAAACTCCGGCGACTTGATCCAAAGCCCAGGACCTTGTGAAAGTTCCCTAGTCGGTTTTAGGCCTTTTCTCTGACTACTCCTGATGTGAAACTGATCAGGGGGTCTCACAGCCTGCTCAGGACCTTGGAGAGAAACAGAGACACTGCTCTCCTTGCCCACTGAGCGTGACGCCCACCCCCAAAGGCCCACGCGGGCAACTTCAGACTTCTCCAGGGTTCCTGAGCTCCTCATACCCGCACCTCTCTCCCAGCTTGTGGAGATTGGAG
>PVIW01001840.1:239348-261322 GCA_004026585.1 Noctilio leporinus
GCCCCACTCGAGGCTTGCTCCATGCCCCCCTCTCCAGCACTGAATTTGCCCTGTGACCTTGCTCTCCTTCCTGGAAAGGTTCCTCCTCAGATTGCTCTCCACCCACCCTGCTTGCTGCCCCCAGGAGCTGGCTCAGGCCTCATCAGCTCTAACTGGATGCTCCTCATCCCCAGCCCCAGACTTCTGTGCTCAATTGGAACTGAGCATGTTCACCTGGCTGGTCCTCAGACACCTCCACCCACATTGCTGTCATTACCTTCTCCCATGAGTTGCTTCTCCCCTCCTCCCAGGTGCCCAAGCCAGAAATCTGGATAGCACTTGGGACCCTTCCTTCCTTACAGGGCAGTAAGGAATCTCTCTAGCCTCTATAACCGCTTCAGCACAATTAGAAAAGGCCCCTGCCAGCCAGCCCAGGGCCTGCTCACTGCCTTTCCTGTGTGTCCCTGAACAGCAGCCAACCCACACGGCTGTACATGACAGCCCTGTCCCTTTACCCTCAAACCCCATCCATTGGTGTGGACTCTGTCTCCTCTACTTCTCTCACTTCTGTTCTGTCTCCTCCTTCCCCGTAGTCTCTGCCCTCATAGACCTTGTACTCTCCCAACACACAGCCCAGAACTGGGCACATCGCAGACACTCGATAAAGGTTTGTTAAATTAGATGGCTAAACCCATTTAATTTAACCTGATCATAATAGCCTCTCTCCCACACCTCACCCTCAGCTCCTCTGTTGCCTCAACACATCCTACAGATGTGCAGGCACTTCTCAGATGTAAGTGTGCATCAGACAGTTTTTCAAAACACAGGTTCTGAAGCCGCCCCCAGGGATCGCAATTCAGTAGGTGTAGGGCCCAGCATCTGCGTCTCTAACAGGCTCTGTCTCTTGTCTGTGGACCACGCTCTGGTACAGCTCTGCCCACGGCCCTCCCCTGCTCTAGATTCTCCAGTGGCTCCCTAGTACCGTTGTGATTAATTCCATGTAATTCTGCTGTGGCTTACTGGAATAGGAGGCACACTTCAACTGTAAGAGGTGCATCAGTTAGGATGGGAGGGGGCTAAAAAGAGTGACTAGACCAATGGCAAACCCTGCAAAGCCCTGAGAGCATGAGTGGTGTGGGTGGGACTGGGGGGCACATGGATTAAGAGTTATGTGTAAGGGAGCCATGTAAATGGGTGCCTCACCCCTCTATGTCCCTTCCTTAGTGTCTCTGTTTCACTAAACCAGGTCCTCAACCTGCCTGTGTATCTCAGGCATTTCTTGGTGTGTCTTTCCTCCTATCTCTGTGTACCATTCCATTTGTCTGCCCATCTCTGTGGCCATGCTTGTCTTTTTTTTTTTTGTCTAATTAATCATTTTATTGATTGATTTGAGAGGAGGGTGATGGGAGAGAGAGAGAGAATGAAAGATCGATTTGTTGTTCCATTCATTTATCCATCTGTTGGTTGATTCTCGTCTATGCCCTGACCAGGAATCAAACTCGCCACCTTGGCCCTTGCTTGTCTTTCTCTGCCCTCTCCTGTTTGCTGGCTTCTAGATCCCTGTCTGAGTGCCAGGTTCTGTACGTCTCTAGCTGTTGGTCCCTTGACAGGACCCTCCGAAAAGACCAACATTTACAGCCCTGGTACTCATGCTAACTTCAGGTCTTGTCTGACATCCCTGGACAACTCCTGAGCAGCCCCACAAGGTCTGCACGGGGATCTTTGGGGTCCAGTGCCCACGAGCAGGGCTCTCTGTCCTGAGGGATCCTTATGATATTCTGACCTTCTCACATTTAAATGTGCAGGTATGAGGACTGCTCCAAAACCAAAGAGCGGCATGGGAGTTGGGGGAGAGGGTGGCAGGCTGGGGCAGGGCTGCCTGGGGGCCGCCTAAGTGTCCAGGCCAGTGGCAGACCACGAGTGCCACCCCTGCCCATTATGCGTACCTCATCAGGCTCCGGCTCCACCAGGCCCCTTTGCAAACTGAGAGCAGAGCAAACAGCAGGGCAAGGGAGATGAGGGCAGGGGGCATTTCTGGGGTGGCCATACGAGAGACAGAGAACCTATGGATCTGGAACTCCAAAGGGGCATAGGCTGGGGATTAAAATAGGGCTACAATCCTGACCAGTGTGGCTCAGTCGGTTGAGCATCATCCCACAAAGTGATAGGTCACGGGTTGGATTCCCACATGCCTGGGTTTCGGGCCAGGCGCCCAGTTAGGGTGCATGGGAGAAGCAGCTGATCCTGTTTTTCTCACATATCAATGTTTCTCTCTGTTTCTCTCTCTCTCTTCCTCTCTCTCTCCCTTCCCCTCTCTCTAATGAATAAATATATATTTTTTAAATAGGGCTACACTGACAAGGTTCCTGCAGCCCAGATGAGGCCATGGACTCACCCTTGGGGAAAACATGCACATCTGGGGGCTATGAGGAGCCCACTGCACCCCCCAAGCCTCAGCATCCTGATATCCAGGCACTCCAGGCTTCACAATGGATCCTTGTGCTCACCTGCCTGCTTTCGCCTCTGCCCAGATTGCCTTTTCTGTCTCTCTCCCTCCAGGCAAACATTGTATTCCTCATTTAAGACCCAGCCCACGTGCCTTCTGCTCAAGCAGCCTTCCTGATCTCCCTCAAGTAGAACCTCCTCCCCCATCCCTGACTGGGGCTTGGCATACAGTAGGTGCTCAATACTGCCTACAGCACAGGTGCTCTGGCTCCAGGCCTCTGGCCACCCATCTTCCACTTCAAGCCAAGGCTGTAGGGTGGCTGCTCAAACGACCTCTTTTCCGTTGCGGTTCTTCCAAAGTCCTTCTCAGCTCTTAGCTGGAGGGGGCTAGAGGGAAACCTCCCTCCCCACCTGGGCCCCCAGCCTCTGCCCGTCTCTGAGACTAGACACCCCACGACTCCCTGGGGAGGAGTATCTTGAGGCAACTAAGTGTCCAGGGGAACAGGAATAACCAGATGGGGGCAGGTGACCCAGAAGCAGCCCAGCAGAAGGCAGGACCCAGGGCAACGATGTATGTATCCCTAGGCAGGTGGCCAGGCGTCCCAGGGCTCAGGCCTCAGCTGATGCCATCACTCTCACTTCCCAGCAGAGGCCCTGAGTTTCTGACAAGGACTGGACATTGACACCCCCTCCCCCAAACCAGCGCCTGCCACCCCCAGGCCCCAGGCCAGGCCGGGCAGGCCTCCTCACTGCCAATCCCTCGCCTTCTGGTTCACATTTGCAGCCTTTTCCGGAGCGCCACCCACCGCCCGCTGCCTCCCCACGCCTGCCAAAATTCCTGGGCCTTCGTGGCTTCCCCACGCGGTGGTGGCGGCGGCAGAGGCGGCGGCAGGAGGGGCTGGGCAGGGAGGGGGCCCGGCAGGAGCACAGCCAGGCCACTGCACCCGGGCAGGCCAAGCAAACACAGGCCCACGCCAAGGAGCCAGGGAGACATAGTTCATAAATGAGAAAAAGCTGCTTCCGAGTTGGGCCGGGATTTTAAAGCCCAGGCTGCAGGGAGCTGGGGTCACCTGAAAGAGGGGCTGCCTGCTGGACATTCTGGGGCTGGGAGGAGCTTCCACTGCAGCAGGATGGAGCATGATTAGACAGCAGTCAGCAATGGCCTCACCCAGTCACGGATGTCCCTGGCCGGATGCCCCAAATCTAGCTTACCTTTCAGGCTGGAGGCCAGCAGAGACGGAGCCTGAGGATTAAAAAGAGGAACAGTGGTGAGGAAGGTTCCAGAAGCCCGGGAAGCCTCCTGCCCTAACTCACAGCTACCCCACTGCCTGCCACAGGCTTTTTACTAAGAACATTGGCCCCCAACCTCAGGCTCTCTTCTCAGGAAACTGGGATGTGACTTCCTTCATTCATTTCATGCCTGCTTAGCAGTGTCCACAGGGTGCCTGGCCCTGACTTGATGGAGTTCCTTCTGTCCTAGGGCCCAGGATGAGGAAGCCCCTTCTGTGCACCTGTGTGCATACTAGAGAAATCCCCACCATAGATCAGGCCTTGGGCTGGGGTGGCCCCCACTATAGGCTGGGGGTCCTGCCTAAGGAAGTACCTGTGTGTGTGGGCCCTGCCTGAGGAAGTACCTGTGTGTGGGGGCCCAGCCCCATGCCCTGCCCTGCCCTGCCCTGCCCTGAATTAGCTGCAGACATCAGACAAGTGGCCACTGCACAATTGGCTAAGATCTCCAGACTGTGGGAACACAAAGCTGGGAACGCTGCCTCCCCCTTGAAATTTCCCAGAAGGGCTCATGTAGGAAGGGGCATTGTTTGGAGCTGGGTCCTGAAGGGTGAGCAGGAGTCTGAAAGGCAGACAAAGTAAGAAAAGAAATTTCTGGCAGAAGGAAGCTGCTTGGCAGCTTCAGGGAAGATCCAGGGCTGTGGGGTTGAGAGGACAAGCAGGAGCTGAGAAAGCTGAGGCAGCCTAGTGAGGAGCCTGGCAGGCCATGCCTCCTGCATTGCTCTGGAAGGCAGTGGGGAGCCGTGGAAGGCTGTAGAGTGAGGAGGGAATATAGTCAGGATCCTGAATGGCCAGGTTCCCATTTCTGCCTCAATCGACCATGATGACAGGCTGTCACAAGCCCTAGTCCAGGTCACATAGCTGCCCATAGGGGAGCTGGGGCTATAGTCCAGTGTCAGGCAGACTCTTGGGTGGATGGGGAGGGGTCACCCAGCCAACCCACCTGGCTGGGAGACCTACTGACTGCATCACTCTCTCCCCCAGCTGCTTGTTCACCTCTGCCTGCTCCCATGGAAATTCTGACAGACATCCCAGCCCTGTCTTTCACTACACAAGCAGCCAGATGCCCAAGCCAGAGGCTCCTAGGCCCTCTCTCCAATTCAGCTGAGCCCTGCCCCCATCCCCACTGCTCTGAACGCCCTGACCCTCCAGGTGGGTCTGAGGGCCCAGCCTGGCTGATGGAGCTGGTGGCAGGGCCTCCCTGCCCAACTCAATGCCAGCTTCTCTGGCCCCAGCGCTCACCCCCACCATCAGGCTTGGGGAGGGAGAGTGACTTATACTGAGTCTGGGTTTTAAAGAATGAATAAGGATTTAAGTGGGTGATCACGGGGAGAGGCAATCGTCCAGGCCAAGGAACCAGCACGTGTGAGGGTACGGAGAGGCAAAAGCTTGGGATAAAAAAATGAACTAACTAGACATAGCTAACATTTTTTAAAAGATTTTCTTTTTATTAATTTTAGAGAGAGGGGAAGAAGGGAGGGAGAAAGAGGAAGAGAAACATCAGTTAGGCTGCCTCTTGCACACCCCCAACTGGGGACCTGGCCCCAGGTCAGCCATGTGCCCTGACCAAGACTCAAACCAGCTCAATCCACCGAGCGACACCAGCCAGGGTAAACATAGCTGACATTTATTGTGCATCTACAAATGCCTGGCACTGTTCTAAGATCTTTCATGGATTATCTAATTTAATCCTCACAACAATCCAGTGGAGTAGGTGTTTTGTCTTCCCTTTATCCGTGTGGGGAAACCAAAGGACAAAGAGGCTAAGTAACTGTCCCAAGGTCACACGGTTCATAAGGGGTAGAGCCTGACTTTGAACTTAGGCTGTTGACGCCGGAGCATGGACTCTCAGCCTCTCCGTTATGGGTAATCTGAGACAGGGAGGGCTGGCTGGGTTGGCGTGAGAAGTGCCTTGAATGTCAGGATGAGAGACCTTGGGCCCATTTTAAAACTGGCTCCTCCTCCCCTCCACCCATGTTAGCCCTTTAAATCCCAAATGCATGTTATGCACCAGACACAGCACGTGGCATGCTCCTGACAGTGTTTTATCAAACTCCCCCATACCCATGTAAGGCAGGAATTGCTGTCCTGTTTTTCTGAGAAGGAGCCCTGAGGCCCAGAGAAGTGACACCTGTTCTCCAGGGTTAGAAAGGCTGGGAAGCTCAGGGGCCGGGCTCTGAACCTTGGAACTTGACCAGCCCCCAAAATGGACAAACCCTCTATATTTGGGTTCCCTGGGGACCTCACTACAGGTCCTTCTCCCCACTTGCCTCCCCTACTGGGCCTCGGCTCAGATGGCAACATGAACCTGCAAGGTGGGGCACAAAGCCAACAGCTCCGTCCAGTGCTTCAGCGTCCTCCCCCAGCACCCCCCGCAGTTGACTGAGGCCCCTCCATCCTCCAAAATAGGGAGCTGGGGCCGGTTGGAGTGCCAGGGAAGTGCCTGAGCCAACTTCAATGGGACTCTGTTCTTAACCTCCACCCCCAACTGCCTGCTCTAATCTCCTCCTTGAGCCCCTCCCTGGCGATATCGCCTCCTCACACAGAGCCTGCTGCCCGCTAAATCCCAGGCTAGATGTGTGTGTGTTGGGGGGGGCACAGTAGGCATCTCCCAACCCCCATCAGCTTCCAAGAGCTGCCAGAGCATCCAAGGATGCTGGCCAGGACCCCAGGACCACTTTCTCATCCCAACTTTCCAAACCAAGGTGCTGGTAACCAGAAGGGGAACACCCGGCCTGCCCCAGAGAGGGGCTCACAGCAGAAGCCCCACGTTCTGAGCCTCCATCACCAGCAGGCCCTGGGCTGAATCTTGTTTAAAGAATCATGATGGGCCCCCTGGCTGGTGTGGCTCAGTGGATTGGCGCCAGCCTGTGAACCCAAAGGTCGCTGGTTCGATTCCCAGCCAGGGCACATAACCAGGTTGCAAACCAGGTCTCCAGCCTGGTCCTTAGCTAGAGGCAGGTGGAAGGCAACCATACACGGATGCGTCTCTCTCTTCCTCCCTCCCTACCCTTCTCTCTGAAGGGTATGGATAAAATCTTTAAAAAAAAAAATCATGATGGGTTAAGAGTCCAGCTTCCTGCCTTCTCCCAGCCTTATGTCTTACTAGCATGTGATCTCACTCATCTGTGCCTCAGCTTCCTTCTGCTTCAAAAAATGGGAACAATTCCCACTTCGTCAAGCGTTTGCTAGGATTAAGCGAGTTCATTTCACCTAGCATACTTTAAGCCGTGCTTGGCATAAAGGAACATTTAATAAATGTTCACTATTATTATATTATCACAATCATCATTACCATGGCACCTCCCGAAAGCCCTGTGAGGTTAGACTATAAACTCTATTTTAAAGGTGAAGAAACCAAAGCTCAGAGAGAAGTCACCTGCCCAAGTTCACCCAGCTAGCCAATGGTGGACAGTCCCAGAGTTGGGATCCAAGCTGTGAGTCCACAGATGACCAGGGGAGGGGGTGGGTAGGCTCATGATGACCTGGAGCTGAGGACAGTGTGTTGGGGGATGGGGGTGGGGGTCTTCTGGCCCCCCAACCCCTCCTGCCTGACCCCCAAGGGCTCCCCAACCCAAGCTCCTGCTACTGCGGCAGGAGGGGACTTGCATTCCTGGCTAAGCAGCGGGATTTGCTGTGCTCCAGGAACTATGAGAAGAATGCTTGCCTCGAGTTGAGCCGTGGTCCCCTGTCAGAAGGAGCATGGCCTGAAGGGCTCACGCAGAGCCTGCAGCCGCCACAGTGGGAGGAAAGAACAGAAACCTTGAGGGATGTGGCTGTTAGATGTGGATAAACTTCCTGAGACCTTTCAGGAGAGGAGAAATGACCCCTCCACTCCACTATCTACCTTGCTCCTCACCACAGGCTCTAAGGAGCGCCAGGAGGGCGTTACTGGCCCATTTCACAGGTGAGATTATGGAGACCCGGAGAAGAGTTCATTAGAGACCACACAGCAGCTAGTGGCAGAATTGAGACCAGAGACCGGAGCCCCTCCATTGCAGAGGCTGTCCTCCCTCACAGGGCCCACAGAGACAGTGCATTTTAGATACCCTCACTGTTCTGGGCTCTCTCTGGACTTAACCTCCTCATGCCTGCTATTTGCCATGTTCCTCACCCCCCAAAAAGGCACCTTGTGCTATGAAAATGCATGGTTCACTGTGCATGCACCACAGTTGAGTTTCCTTTCCTTTTCCCCAAACCAAACAGAGAGCCAGGGCTCAGTGGGAAGAACATGAGCTGTTCGTGCTCACAGACCTGGGAGTGAATCCCAGCCCAGCACTCAGCAAGGGGACACCCGGCCCGGTTACTGACCTCTTGGAGCATCCACTTTCCTCTCTGTTACTGATTGGGCCACCTAGCCCTGCAGCATTGTTACAAGGACTAAATGAGACATGAACTTTACTGGTCCCTCCCCTGATGGGACAGAAAGAACTTCAGGTGGCAAGGTTCCCTTCACCCTAGGTACTGGGGGTGGGTATGGCCTCTGGCGGAAGGGAGCCCTGAGCCCAGGGTCCTCGCCGCTGGTCTCAATCCTGCCACTGGCTGCTGAGTGACCTCAGACAACCTCCCCTCTGAGTCCCCACAAGTGTACTTATGAGATGAGCCCGTAATGCCAGCATGGCTCTCCCCGTGAGGCACCAACCCCCTGCCATCCCCTTCTTCCGCCCTCCAAGAACCAAGAATCTTTGGCCTTCCAGGTTGCACAGAAGAGTCACCTCCCAATTTAAAACTTCCCAAGAGTCTGAATGGAAGCTGAGCCGAGTCCTCTCCAGTCCCTTCCCAGGATCTAACCAGACAGACAGAACACACTAATCAGAAGTCTGGGTGCTGGCCCTGGCTGGTGGCACAGTGGATAAGGCACCGGCCTGTGAACCCAAAGGTCGCTGGTTTGATTCCCAGCCAGGGCACATAACCAGGTTGCAAGCCAAGTCTCCAATCAGGTCCGTAGCTGTAGGCAGGTGAAAGGCAACCATACATTGATATTTCTCTCCCTCTCTGCCTCTCTCCCTTCCCCTCTCTCTCTAAAAAAAAAAGAAGAAGAAGAAGAAGAAGAAGAAGAAGAAAAAGAAGAAGCAGCAGAAGAAGAAGTCTGGGTGCTGCACACTACTCAATTGTGTGAGCTGGGACCCTCCTCACCCCTCTGCAAGCCAAATGACCCTGGAGACAAGTATTAGCATTCCCATTTGATAGGTGGGTAAACTGAGGTGCAGAGATGGGTCACAAGGAAAGTAACCCAGACCTGCCTGACCCCCAAGGCCATCTCTTGCCCTCACCGCATGTCTTGCTTCACTCGAGATCCGCTGTAGACGGAGGAGTGTGGAAACCCCTACCTGGGAGTGTGACCTCCCTGGCTGAGGCCTGGGCACTCACGTGTACACATGCGACCTCGCACACCCATTTGGGCTTTTGTACACACCCCAGGCCTCCAAGCACTACTCCCCCTGGCCCAATGCATGGCCACCCTCAACACCTGGACCCTGGGCTCCGAACCCCAGTCTTCCCTTCACCAGCTTCCTCTGGGGACAGACCACAGTCACCTAGTGCAAAGCTCTTGGCCTGCCCTTTGCTCATACCCCAACCAATCAGTCACCAAGGCTGGTCCAGTCTCTCTGTTCACTCCTCTCCATCTATTTCGCTTCTCATCCTCATGGCCACCACCCACCTCAGCCTCCATCACCTTCCTCCTTGACTATGGGTCCCCCTTTGTCTTGACCCCCAGAGAAACCAGGGTGATAACCAGGCTGCACCACCATGCAACTCACACCCTTTCTCTGGGCAAGGCCTTTGGAAATGCAACCTCAGGGTTGTGGTCAGTCCTTTCTACTCACTTCGCTCACTCACTGTCCCCAGAGGCCCCTGAGAGGACTCTGTAGCTTCCCACCTCCACACCTTTCCACATGCGTTGTTCCCTCTGGAATGCCCTCCCATTCATGCTTTCACCACCTGCACCTGTCCAAGCTCTGCCTTGAAAGCCCCAGCCAGCTGAGCTGCGTCCTCCCCGACCACCCTGCCCTCACACACTTTGGCCTGCACCGTGTTCCTTGACAGACACCCAGAGGCACGGCTGCACCCCTTAAGAGAGGTCGCTGTGCCTCTCTGGTTCTTTCATCCCAACTGCGCAAGTACCTCAGGCCACAAATGCGACCACTTCACCTGAGGCTCCACTTTCCTACTTTCCTCAGGGGAGCCCCAGGCCTGCTGCTGGTTGGGGTGGGTCTGGAGTGGGGGACAGCAGGGCAGGGAAGCTGGGGCTCAGCCAACCTCTGGTCTGGCTCAGGCCCGGGACACAGGTGGTAGTGGGGGTTTCCCAGGCTGATAGCCCTGTTCTAGGTCAGTATCTTCCCCTTATCTCTTTCTTTTTTTAAAATTGACTTTAGCCCTGGCTGGTGACACAGTGGGTGAGGCACCAGCCTGCGAACCCAAATGTCGCTGGTTCGATTCCCAGTCAGGGCACATAACCAGGTTGCAAGCCAGGTCTCCAGCCAGGTCCTTAGCTGGAGGCAGGTGAAAGGCAACCATACATTGATGTTTCTCTCCCTCTCTGCCTCTCTCGCTTCCCCTCTCTCTGAAAATAATAATTGAAAAAATCTTTTAAAAAATAAATAAAATAAAATAATTTAAAAAATTGATTTGAGAGGGAGAGAAGGAGCAAGGAGGAGAAAGAAAGATCAATTTGTTGTTCCACTTACTATGCACTCATTGGCTGATTCTTGTATGTGCCCTGACCAGGGATCAAACCTGCAACTCTGCTGCATTGGGACAGCGCTCTAACTAACTGAGCTACCCTGCCAGGATTTTCCCTTCTCCCTTGCTAGCAGCCACATTCGATTCCACTTTTTCTTTCCCCTTCCTCTGACCCAAAAAGCAGAAACACTCATTTTCTCTGTGGTGGACAATGTGAAACAGGGGAGAGAGACCCTGGTGATGTGTCTGAGTATGAGGCATGTGCATGTGTTGTCCTGTCTGAGTGTGTCTGGCTAGGTCATGTGGGGCTACCATGTGTCTGCAGGCGTTTGGATGTGTGCATGTGTGTGCACGTGTGTGCATGAGCCATCTTTGTTTCAGTGTCTTTGGTGGTGTGTTTCTGCACAGCATGTTCACATGTGTGACTGTGTGTGACTGTCAGAGGGAGGCAGTGTAGCTGTGTGTGACTATGCAAGTATGTTTGTGATGTGTCCTCATTGTTATCTGGAGGTGATTGTGTTCAAGGGCGTGTTGGGGATCACCAGGCCAGTAGGAGGAGGTGATGGCATCTGTGCCCCAGCAGAGGCCGCCAGTTCCGCCGGTGCCCCCTCAGACACTCCGCCTCCCCTGGGCCCTAGGATGGGCTCCCTGAGGGCCTGCGTCTGCCCAGGGCAGCAGGGCTCAGTCCCCAGAGCAGGTGCCCCTCTAGCCATGTCAGCCCCACAGCCCTCAGACCTTCGAAATGCTCGTGGCAGCTCCTGGGAGGAAACTTTGCTAAGGACACTTGGAGGAGGGGCTGGACCTACTAAGGAACAGGCCTTAGCACAAGGCAGGAGGAGGGTGTGCTGGTTGCCAGAGAGCCCCTGAGAGACGTCAGTGGCTTTTCTGGGTCAGAAACCTAGCGTGTTCCCGCATACACTGTGGGTGACACACACATTAGGAACATACAGGCAGATACTCGCTGTCCCTCTCACACCCAAGTGCACACATTGATGGCTCATACACAGAACACACACACACACACACAAGCAAACTCAGAGGACCTGCCTTTCCTGGGCTCCTCTGTCTGAGCAGCATTCTTGTCCAGGGACCCCTGCTGCCCATCTCCAGTCCCTCTGGGCCAGGCACCAGCCCCCTCACCCCTGCAAAGTCGTGATCTGGAGTTTGGCGGGGTGGGGTGGGGGGTTGGGGGGGTGTTGCTGAGCCTCCAGCAGGGACATTCCAGAAAATCTGTCTCCAGTTTGGGGGGGGGGGGGGGGGTTGCTGCCAGAGCACCTGGAATAGGAGGGATGTGGGGACAGAGGCAGAGCAACGGGGAAACTGGAAGGTGGCCAGCAAACCAGCCATGGCTGAGAGAGGGAGAGAGGAGAGGGTGAGAGCTGAGGGGCTTCCCTGCTGGGGCTGGGGGCCGCTTGAGGGCCCCTGGCGCCTCCTCTCCTTCACCACCCTGCCAAGGAAGCTTTGTCACTCCCCGTCCACAGGTGGGCAGGCAGAGCCGCACCACCCGACCCGGAGCCCTGCTTCTGGGAGAGGGGAAAAGGGGCTTTTTCTGGGATTCCGCCTGGGCAACTCCGTGCAGAGGGGGGACGGGGCGCGGGGAAGTGGATGGGCTCCCCATGCCACCGCTGACCCCTAGGCCGAGTCCCCATCTCGTCCCCACCGGGAGTCCGAGGAGGTGCCTGGCCCGCATTCCCTGACAGCCTAGGTGAAGCTCAGACCGGGTCCCGCCCTCGGAGCCCCCCAAACCCCGCATCCGCACCAGGCTCCCCGCCTCTACCTGTAGGGCAGCCACCGGGCGCCGCTGCCGACCCCCGAGGGCTGCCCAGGACGCGCGGTCTCCGCGGAGGGGGCGTCGGCGGCTCCGGGGCGTCGTCGGGGGTCCGCACCGGCGGGGCTCCGCGTCGCTCTGCCGCCGTCCCCGCGGCTGCTGGAGTGGGCGGGCAGGGGGGGCCAGGGCGGCGGGAGGGGCGCGGCGGGGCGGGGCCTCCACCCTTCTCTTTCCACAGCCACAGCCAAGGCCCGCGCCCCGCCTGGCCCGCGCGCCCAGCTGGGCCTCGACGCCCGCCTCCCTCCCTCCCCGAGACCCGTGCGGAGACGTCCCCGCAGCCACACATCCCGAGCAGCTTGTCCCCCGGTCACTCTCACGCACCCTGCGCACCCAGCCCCCGCTGCCGAGAAGCAGGGCCCAGGGGTTGCGGCCCGTCAATGAGCAGTCGCGGAAGGCTTCCTGCAAATGGTGACCTGGGCTGACGGAAGAGGGGTGGTCGAGACTGGCACACGCCCGCGGACTGAGGGAGGTGAGCCCTGTGTCCAGAGGCAGACAGGGCTGTGTAGCCGTCACAAGGTCTCTACCAAGGCCACCTGAAGCTGCTTGGACTTCACCTCCGGGAAAATGGGAACCGCAGAAGACTAGCAGCGCAGTGCCGTGCTCAGGTCTGTGCTTTAGAAAGAGCCCCCTGACTTCTGTGCGGGGCAAATAGAGGCAGGGACCCGGGTGAGGAGGCTGCTGGAAAGTCCTAGCTGGTCCAGGGAGGTGGACGATGTGGGGCCAGAGGAAGGGGTCAAGTGCGAGAGGAGTTGAGGAGGTGGAATAGGCAGGGGGTGGGGGTGGGGGTGAGGAACCTAGTGGAAGGGAAGTACCTAGGTGTTTCCTTAGGCAATAGGGAAGTGGCTGTCCATGAAATGTGGGTGGTTGGATGCACTGGGCTAGACGTACCTGTGCCTGTGGGACTTCATGGATCCGCAAGGGAAATTGAATTCTGGGCTAGAGATTAGCAGACATGCTGTACAGAGGGTGAATGCTGCGCAGGGGCCAATGCCCAAGGGAGGAGTGCAGGGATAGGAGGAAGCCCAGGTCATTCTGCGGTGTGGTCTGATTCGAAGGGAGTGGGGAGGAAGGGGGTCAGCAAAGGAGAACACCAAGGTGCTGCTGGGGAGTGAGAAGAAACCAGGAGAACAGTGATTCAGAAGACAAAGTCAGAGTGTTTCTAGAAGGTCAGGGAGACCTCCAGGGTAGGTGTCACAGAAGAGCATCCTTTGGGACTGACAGTTAGAGGCTGGTGGCTGAGGTGGGAGGCAGGGGCAGGAGCCAGGCTCCAAGAGCTGAAGGACCAGCCACAGGGACGGGTGTGGAGGCAGCGAGTGCGGTGGGGGAGCCTAGAGGAACTGAGGCCAAGAGGAGGGGGGTTGGGAGGTGTGTGTGTGTGTGCGTGTGTGTGCGCGTGTGTGCATGTTCAACAGGTCCAGGGAAGGCCCAAGGCTGCCTGTCTCTGGGTCTGGGCCTACCTCCATCACCCCTTCCCCCTCCGCCCGCCTGCCCTCTGAGGGCCTCCCACTTTGCTGTCCCCCTGCCAAGGTATACACCAGCCCCGTCACTCCTCAATGGGGCCTCTCACCCTTGCTCACCTCCAGAGCCTGGCCTGCTTCTGTCCTACCACTCAGATTGCGGGGATTGAAAGCGGTCCTTGGGTACAGCCTCTTGGTCTAAGCCAGTCCAGAGAGACTACAGAAGAGCCAGGCTGGGGCACTACCTGAGGAAGAGGAGGAGACCTGGTTGGCAGGTACCTAAGAGGACACTGGTTGGGGTGGAGAGCTGGGGCCCTTCCCAGAGCTGGTGTGAAAACCAGACCTTTGACGGGTCAGAGTGGGGCTGAATGTTCAGGGAGGGGATGGGAGCAGCCAAGATTGAAGGTTGATAGGATGGACTCTGGAGTTAGACTGCCCAGGCGCAGCCCGAGAGCTCACCAGCTGCAGGCCTAACCTCTGCAGCCTCAGTTGCCTCCCCTGTAAAGCTCTCACGGGCTTGGACAGATGAAATCCATGGATCCACATAGAGCATTTAGCTCCGAATGTGAGCTGTTCTCAGGAAGAGGAGGGGAACTCAGCGAAGGAGAGATGGTGAAGCAAGCCGGCAAGTTGGGGGAGGGTGTGCTGTGCTGAGGAAGGGGCTCTTGGGGGCTCCAAACACACCCAGACACGCAAACTTACTCAGCCAGTCCCCCATGATCTCACCCCTGACTCTCCTGACTCACTTCATAAACTTTCCTGCAGCCCTCTGGCCCGATTCTACGTGGCACACACCCTCCCTCCACCCCTCCCTGGTTTTACCCCTGCCGCATGCCCTGCAGGGACAGAGGGCTCTGGGTCCTTCTTTCAACCAGCCCTGGGAGGCCTGCGCTGTTGTCCTGTGGCCCTGGTGTTCACTGGCCCCTCTGGGTTGCCGGGCCTCCAACAGAAACTGAGACAGCCATGCCATGTTCCTGCCGTGGCTGCTCTTCGAGTAGCAAACCTCAAGGCAGGAAATGAGTGTCCTGGAGCCAGGAATCTGTAGACTCTCCCACTAAGGCTCACTGCTGGGCTAGGCCAGCCCAAGCTCCCAGCCAGGTTCAGACCCCACCTGCCAGGAGCTTCCACCTTTGATCTGTCTCTGGTGGTGTTTCAGTGAGTCACCTTTGCCTGTTGTTACCTGCTGTGTGGCCTTGGACAAGTTGCTGTATCTTTCTGGGCTTTAATTCCCTTGGCCATAGGAATTAAAGACTGGCCAGAAAGGATTCCAGGACGGTTTTAGGCCTGAGCAGAGGGATCAAATGGGGTGGGTGGTTAAAATGAACAGGATGAGGCATGTGACCTGCTTAGCGCAGCCTCTGGCTGGGTGCTGGCACCTACCTGCCTGGTGGTTCGGAGCAAGAGCCGGGGAGTTGGGCAGACGTGGGTTTGGATCCCAGTTCTGCCTCTCTGGGACTGTGGGCAAGTGACTTAATTTCTCCAAACCTCAAATTCCTCCTCTTTAAAAGGGGATAATGATAGTCCTTAATGGTAACAGCTAAACCTCACAGGGCTCTTACTCAGGCATTAGTCTGAGCACTTGACATAGATGAACACATTTAACACTCACAACAACTGTGTGAGATTAGTATTATTATTGTCCTCACTTTGCAGTTGGAAAAACTGCAGCACAGGTTAACTACTCACCTGGGTTCACGTACCTAGGAAGTGGGTGATCGGGGAATCCAGGCAGGCTGGCTCCCTAGTCTTCCCCTTTCCTACCATGCTCTGGAGCCTCTTAGAAGAGACACTTACTAGAAAGGGCTTCATACAAGCCTGGCACATAGTGACAACTAAGTAAATGTAACTCTTAACACTTTTCCCACACCCTCCCATTCCTTCTCCATTTCTAACTTGACCTATAGAAATAAGAACACTCTGGGCTCCAACAGCCCCATTCCTCCCTCTGTCTGCCTAGCAGAGGGGAGGGAGGGATGTTTGCACAGATGTGTGGCCATGGGTGTGCAAATAGCTAGGGAAGGGGGTGTGGTGCTCGTAAATTTATGTTCCACCAGCGTCTTGGTGACTTTGCACCCTCCACCCCAACCCCTGACTTCTCACATCCAGTAGATGACCAGACTCCTGGTCCTACAATTCCTGGGAAGTCCTTCCTTCTGTCTAGCCCTCCTTCCTTTTTAGTCACCAGAGGCCTTGCCCCTGGGACTAGAGAAATGAAGACCACCGCCTGCAGCCCCCGCCATTCTCCTCGCTTGCACTTGGGCAGATCTCTCAGCCCTGTCCTCAAAAATCCCAGTAATGTAGTGGAAATTAAGGTTACCTTAAATATTCTAATCTTATAACAATTTTGCTTCTTCAATCAACATCTAAATGTGACCACATGTGCCCAGACCACCCATCCATCTCGCTGGTGGTTTGCGAGGTGGTACAGGACTCTCGGGGGGAGAGACCTGCAGGCCGTTGGGTCCCTCTGTGCTCTCCTGGCTGGCCACACTGGGCAGTCCTTCCCCCTCACCCTGCCGCAGGCAGCGTGGGAAGCTCGACAGGCCCTGGGTGGCGTCTCCTTATCCTAACCTCCTAAGCAGCTGGGCTGGGGGCTGGTGATGTTCCATAAGCCAGGGGACACCAGTGCCGGCTTCATGGGCAGGTAGCCTGCGTGGTCACATAAAGCTCCATATTCAGAAGGCCTTGGTTTAACGGTCCAGTGGGTCAGCTTGCAATTCATAATATTTTTTTTTCATAATAATTTTTGAACAAGGGACTCTGCATTTTCATTTTTCTTTCCCTCAAGCCCGGTAAATTACATAGCTGGTCCTGGTGGAGGCTCACACTGGCCACACCCCACTCTCTGGGCCTCTCTCTCTCCATTCTTACGCTCAGTCAACAAAAACTTACTGAGCAGCTGCTTTGTGCTGGAAGGAGCAGTAGGTGCTTGAGGATACAGGGATGAACAAAGAGATAGCCCTGATTTCACAAAATTACCTCCTGCACACACTCAGGCACTCACCTATCCGCAGGTAGCCAGCGCCCCTAATGATAGGCATTGTAACTGCCAATGAGGGAGCCCTCAGCCTGTGCTAGGAAATTTACACGTCACCTTGTTTCATCCTCCAAACAGACAGCAGCGTAGGTGCTGTGATCCCCATTTTCTAGATGAAGAAACTGAGGCTCTGAGTGCAAATCCTGAATGTCCCATAACCAGTAAGGAGCAGAGCCAGGACTTGCCCTGCCTCTCTCATCGGCAGCCTTTCCTCCCCGCACTCACACATCCTGCTCATCTCCAGGTCCCCTGCCTCCAGCAGAGGGCCACATTGTTACTGGATGAAAGAATGAACTTGCAGACATATTCCCCAAGAAACACATTGAAACACCCATACACCATGTATATACTGTACACACATAATGTACTGGGTTCCAGTTCCGGCTCTGCTGCATATTCAGGGGTGTATCTGTTTCCTTATCTGCAAAATGGGAACAGTAGATGCTGTGAGAGATGCCCGTGAAATGCTTGCTGTGGATGGTACGAGAAACGCGCGTGGCGCGCAGAGCTCTACGCTGGTGCACGGTGAACCACGTTTGTGGGCACTCACGCATGCTCTCCTCCCCTCACACCACCTTCCCAGCCCTCCTCTAGCCTTACTCAGTCCTGGATGCCCTTAGGGCTGATCTCCAGGCCTCAGAGCCAGGAGGAAAGAGCAGCTGTTTCTCTCAGCATCCTCCCTCCTCTTCTGGGGCTCCACCTTGACGGGCTCATGTATGTAGTGGTGGTGGAGGGGCTGTTCCCCCAGCTCTGGGTCTATCAGAGAAGGCTTCCTGGAGGAGGCCTCCACCCAAGCTGGGTGAGCAAGGCTTCAGCATAGGCAGGAGAGTGCCTCCCCGTGCCTTGGCTCCCTCCGGTGTTCCTCACAACACCCACCCCCAAACTCTGCTGCAGCGCCCTCTCTCCACCTCCTTCCCCACAGCAGAAACTTTCCTCTCCTCCTGCCAGAAGCGTAAATTGCCCCCAGGAATGCACCGCATCCCACAGCTCCCCTGGCAGTGGCCGGCAGCAGTCCTGGGGTCAGGCCTGGCCCTACATCAAAGGCTGGGGATCCGTAACTACAACAGGGAGGCTCCTCGCCTGCTGCCACCCCCCCCCCCAACCCCCCAGGCCCTCTGGCTTCCAGGGAGCAGCACATGGTAGCACTTAAGCTCTGGGAGACCGGGAGGATGCTTTTCCTGCACCCCCTCCCAACCATCCACAATGAACTACTTGTTAGACTATTTTAATTTTACTTAATGCAATTTCTGCTCCTGGGCCTCTGTTGCCACCTCTTTCTCAGACCTGGATGCCCAGTACAAACGTACGAAGGCCAATCCAACAGGGAAAGGCGTAGCCTGAACATGGAAATGTCACTGGTGGGAGTCTGGGGCAGGAATAGGACTCTCTTACATCAGGGGAACCAAGGTCTCTGCTCAGAAGGTAGGGGTTTGGTGAGGGGAAGGCTCGGAGACGGCTCGTGCAATTGAGCAGGTCAGCGTGAGACTTTGGGGTGTGAACCAGGCTGCAGACTTCTTAGCCAATGTGCCCTTCCCAATGCCCTGGGTTTGGGAAGCAAGCCCTCAGCCTGGCAACCATCTGAGTTTTGCGTTCAGGTCCTGCGGTCAGCATGGTCAGCACTGGGGGAAAGGGACACTTCTGGGTTCTGACCGGCCTCTGAGATTTGCCCCATCAGGTGCATCTTCTAGCAAATTCTAAAAACCAGGGTCCAGTGGTCCCTCTCTAGGACAGTACAGTGGTGATCTGGAGACCCCTGGTGGCCAATGGTTGCAGAAGGCGGGTTTCCTTAGAGCTCTGCCCAGGACCCCTTCCCCAATCCGCCAGCCCCCGCAGCCCCAGAACTGCAGTGCGCCCCAGGCTCTTTTCCTTGGTCAGCCCTCCCACACAGCAGGCACACCTGCCCATCTTGCAGGCAGTGGGTGACAGCGCCTCAAGTAGAATGGGGACTGGCCCGACTGGGGCCCAGGGAAGGTCCCAACCTGTCACAGTAAAGCAGAGGGATATGTAATCTACAATAATTAAATCTGGGGTGGGGGCACCAGCAGGCAGGTTGCTGGGGCTTTTGTTTGGCTCACTTGGGAAAGATGATTAGGTGATGTTCTGAATAGCTCCCTAGTCCTCAGCGCTTTCCCTTCCCTCGGCCCCTGGGTACACATCACACAATGTGGGGCTGTGACTGGGAAAAGTCACTGAGGAGCTTTGTTTCCACAGCATGCTGCCCTGTAATGTTGCCCAAGATTAACGCTGGGAAAGGAAATATCCAAACCTCAGGCCCTACCTTCGGCTGCTGGAAAGCTGGTTGCGGTGCTGGGAGGAGAGGAAGGGCGAGGGCTCCCTGGCGAAGGGAAGGGTGGGGCAGCTCCCTTTTCCTGGCAGGGTCCAGACACCACACCACCTTGGCACACCTGGGCTGCAGTGTTCAATCCCTTCATCTCTCCTGTCGTCACTCAAACTCTAGCGAAACTGGACCCAGCCGTATCCTGGGTTCTAAGAATGCAGTTGACCAAAATGAGGTACCTGCTCTGGGGCTCCAAATTGTACCTGGCAGGGGAGGTGGAAGCTCAGAGAAGGGTGGGATCCCAGAGAAAGTATGAGCCTCCTTATACTTGGGAGACATGAAAGTGACCCTTCCTAATGGAGCTGGAGGCAGCTCATGTGTAAACTGCCTCTTACTGGTGTCCTAGAACCTTTGTCCCAAGACTCTTCAAGCAAAAACACCATCACTGCTCCTCATGCAAGGCCTGGGGCCTCACTCCCCACCAATCCCCACCAACCTGAGTATATGGACCTCATGGCCCTATCGACCCCAAAAGTGCTATCAAACAAGGCCTAATGATCTCTGACCACCCCCAAACCCTTTAAAAGCTATCCTAAGCTCTGCCAAGCTAGGAGAGGAAGTCACAGGCCTGCTCCCCTTCTCCCCATGGTGCTAGCCAGTCATCATCATTAAGAACATGGGCTTTGGCCCTGACTGGTGTGGCTCAGTGGGTTGGGTGTCGCCCTGCAAAATGAACGGTTGCTGGTTTGATTCCCAGTCAGAGCAAATGCCTGGGTTGTGGGCCAGGTCCCTGGTGGGGCTGTGTTAGAGGCAATGGAGATCCATGTTTCTCTCCCTCCTTCTCCCTCCCTTCTCCTCTCGAATAAATAAAATCTTTTAACAAAAAAAAGTTAAAAAAAAAAAAGAACATGAGCTTTGTAGACTGGCTGGGGCTTTGCCTCCTAGCTTCACCACTAACTAGCTGTCTGAACTTGGGCAAATTGTGGCCTCCGCTCTAAAACGGCGTTACTGTGAATCCGATAATGCACACAAAGTGTTCGGTACAATCTGACACATGGTAAGCATGTGATTACTAGTACCCAAAACTAGTTATCCAAAACACACAAAGTGTTTGGTATGGACTGACACATGGTAAGCATGTGATAACTAGTACCCAAAACCCAAAATGTAAAATGGTTGAGCTCTTTCTAGTCCAACCAAAGATGACTACATCCATCCCCTTAGAAGGGTAAGGAAGCGAAGGATTTCCCTCCTGAATGTACACACCTAGGGGGTAAACGGACTATAACACTGTCTGCTCTTTACTAGCATGGAGAATGGAGACAGGTTAGGGTGGACTTGGTACACCCTAAGCCAAATCCCTAATTTGGTGGCTTAGGTATGTCTAGGATAATGGTCTGATTCTAGATTTTACTAGAGTAGACCCAAAAGTGACTCTGAAGGGGTCTGGTTTGCTGCCAGGTTTCCTAGGCTCTCTGGTCTGTGTGAAGAAGCTGCTCCCAGGCCAGGTAAAAGCAAAGCAGGGCCCAGGAACTTAGTCCCCTTGCTCCATTGGAACAAAACTCCCAGGGCTGAGCAGAAAGAAAACAGGAAGGCCTGGGACTTCACTCGAGTCTTTATTGAAGAATTTGTAAGAAAAAGGATGAACCCTCTGTAAAGAGAGGAGATGTTGCCCCCAAACAGCAGGGAGGACAAGAGACCTGGGTGGCTTCCCAGAAGCCAGTGTTTCCAGCACAACTGGCTCCCCTTTCCTGGCGAGCACAACTGTGTCACACTGACGCTAGCAACTCTGACCCAGCCCTCCCACCTCTCCTCCCTGTCCTGCAACCCTGGGTCCCCTCTAGCCATGTGCCAATGGCTTTCCGAAGGCCCAGGAATAGATGGCTAGGCTTGCCTCTTAATGGGGTTAAAGTGGGTTTTGCTTTGGAAAATTCAAACAGGAATGTAAAATGGTTGAGCTCTTTCTAGTCCAACCAAAGATGACTACATCCATCCCCTTAGAAGGGTAAGGAAGCGAAGGATTTCCCTCCTGAATGTACACACCTAGGGGGTAAACGGACTATAACACTGTCTGCTCTTTACTAGCATGGAGAATGGAGACAGGTTAGAAGAATATATAACATCTGTGTGTAAGAGTCGCTCAGTCCAAGGGCAGAGGGAGCACCGAGGCTTTCTGATTCTGACCAGTGCTCCTGCTGGCCACCCTGAAGTCCTGGAGACGGTCACTCCTCTCCAGCTGGGAGGTTGTCCTCAATCCGCCTGATGAACCTCATCCGGATTTCTGTCACACTATCTCCTTTCAGGGTGTCCTGGACAAACTTGGCCTCCACAGCCATCTGGACCTGAGGGACAGTGAGAAAATGAAGGGTGGCTGCTGAGCCACAGCCTCTAGGGAACCATTGGGGATAGGGTGGTAATTGGCTCATTGACAGCGGCCAAAAAAGGGGGCTGGTTTCCCACATGACAAGAATATCAATGACTATGTTCCCTTATAGAAGGCAGTGGCCCTGACCCATATGGACTTAGCAAAGAAGATACCCCCTGACTGGTGGCACAGTGGATAGGGCACCGGCCTGCGAACCCAAAGGTCACTGGTTTGATTCCCAGTCAGTGCACATAACCAGGTTGCAAGCCAGGTCTCCAGCCAGGTCCGTAGCTGGAGGCAAGTGAAAGGCAACCACACATTGATGCTTCTCTCCCTTTCTTCTTCCCTCCCTGCCCTTCTCTCTAAAAATAATGAATAAAATCTTTTAAAAAAGAAAGAAGGAACTTGTACCCTTTGCAACAACATGGATGGAACTGGAGAATATTATGCTTAGTGAAATAAGCCAGTCAGTGAAGGACAGGTATCATATGTTCTCACCCATTAAGGGACAATAATGAGCAAAACTAACAACAAGCAAAACAGAACCAAGTGTATGAATACAAGGAATAGGCCTGCAGTAGTCAGGAGGAAAGGGGTAGGGGGGAGGGGGGAGG